>QEQW01000053.1:0-74871 GCA_004016085.1 Claviceps quebecensis
TTGTGGTGGATAAAGAGTAACTCTTGTATTATTAGATAGCGCATGGTAAACACTGGAATGATGGCACAACTTATTACAAGTGACAAGAAATTTCAGAATACGGAGTGACGTCGTCGGAGTCAGGCTTCGGGGTTCGCCGCTCCAGCGACTCGCCGGCGCTGAACGGGAATGTGTATTGACCAATGATGAAAGCGGATCATCCATGAGGACCCACATAAATATGTAGCCTACATGTAGCCTACATGTAGTCTACATTCTACTCTACATCGCGATGATGACTAAGCATCAATTTCTACCCTACATGAACATGATGTAGGTAGATATAGGTAGATTGCCCACCCTGCCGCCAACCGATACATGCTAGGTACATATGTACATACTTGGTTTTTGTTGTTGTGATATAGGTACCTACCTAACTACATACCTAAATCACTGCAACAGCATTAGCGGCAGCGCCGGGAGAAGCCTGGCGCCACCAGCAACTCCGCCACCACGGCGTTCTCAAAGCCGCTCCAAAGTCTACCTCTTATCGCGTCATTACGCGCCGCGCCTCCACGAATCCACCATCGGCAGGCCGAATCCCATCCCGGAGCGGGTATGTAGGTACATGTACTGTACATAGGTACATACATACCTACCTGTATGTACACCGTACTCTATACGGAGTATGTATTATGTACCTTACTTAGGTAGTACCCCGAATACATATCATGATACAGAGTACGGAGTATCAAGCTCTCCAAAATTCCATTTGGCCCTGCTACCTGATAACATCATCAATTGTAATTTGTGGCATTGACGTCGCGCGGCCGATCTCCTGCAAATAGTCAGTCAACGGTCTGAAAACGTGAACTCATGTCCCCTCATGCAGCTCCTTACCTATGTTCAAGTCTTTCAGTTGCGCATGTGCCTGAATGACTTTTAGTACCTAGTATAGGCCTAGAGGCTACCTAGTCCTCGCTGACAAGCTCGTGTTCGTCGAAGGATTGTGGTTTCTGCACACCACCTTCACCCCGCCTAGCGACGGAATGAAGCGAATGCGGAATCGATGTGCAGTTTCTACATAGGTACCTCGTAAATAGGTATTCACGCAAGATGGTAAATTGACCTGTACTAACGTTGCAAGTCCCTTCTCTGCGTGAGTGAGAACGCGAGCGTGCAGTAGCAGTCGAATTCGAAATACATGGAAGGTTATTACATATTCAACGTTGTACGTTGAGAACCCTGAGCTTTACTGCTATTCTCATTATCCAAGCTATCACATGAATCACAGGAATTGAAACTCCTGCTCAAAGGCTCGGATCGGCGGTATCAATGTAAGGGCCAAGTATTTGGGCCGCCGTCTATGAGTAAATAATCCCTTCAATACATTTACTGCTACATATTTACTTTGGTTTGATTTCTACTTATATACGATGAATACAGCTTATCGTGATAAAAAATGACGATGATGCGTTGCGCAGTCTAATGTGCACAGCCCCACCCCCAGAGAAGTGTAGGTACGTACGTGGTAGGGGAGCTTGCTCTTTTCTGGGTAGATTGTCAGGGTCTGATCATTATCAAGCGCAAGTTGCACGATTACGTGGCAAACATATCTGGTACGCGGTAGCGGCGGGTTGCTGGCAGACTTGCTGAGTAGCAGTGAGGAACGCCAACAGGCACAGTTGGCAAGGTTCTGATTGTGTAATCCCGTGGATAGCAACGACTTCCTGTTGCCAATTGGCACTGATATGACGATGTTCGCAGATGCGCTGGAGTGAACGTAGCATGGATTCATGTGGCCCGTCTAAGAAATTCAGAATCTTCAATGGTCACAACCAGCCCACATGTTAATCTCACTCTGCTTTATTCGGATGGTCTGATCTTCGTCAGAGTTCACGTTGCATTGAGATGTTTAGTTGCGGCATCAACTTAGATATTGTGCTCAAGGCAATTTGCTCTTAATTCCCTGCCTCGACCGACGCAGCAAACATGAACCATCCTCACAACAAACTCCATTTCGCAACCGCGCACTTATATCGAAGAAGGGTACAACATGACTCGAACGGAGGCACCGAAAGACTTTGTAGGGAGAGGCGAGGTGAAACGAGCGCGGACGACGCCAGAGTTGCCTGAATGAAAATTCGAATTAGCCTGTTTTGTTCAGACGGATTGAGTCCACAGCACTATTGCTGTAGACGCAACGAAGAAAGCCGATGAGATGCGAATGATGTATTTACCGTGTGGTCGGGTGACCTTGCCCCAAATGACGCGAATCTTGGATCCACGAATTTCCTTCTGAGCTCGGTAGACGTAGGCAACCTTCTTGCCCAAGTAGAAGCTGCAGAGACGAGGAACAAAGATCAGCATACAAATCTTAGCTGACACTAGGCAGCGAACAGAAGCATAACGTACTTGGCGGCAGGGGTATCGTCGACGCCCTCGATCTTGATCAAGCTAGTGCCAGGGCGAGTGACATGGCGGGAACGCTGGTAACTCAGATGACGTCCCCTGTCGGCAGATCTATCAGCGAACTTGTTCTTCCGTATTTCCTACAATTTTAACAACACTCGAGTTCGGTGAAAGAGGCGATGAGGAGATGCGTCGAGATGTCCGGGATACAATAAGACTCTTGTTCGACCCCCATGTGCCAATTTGGACACTCGACTCGGTTTCCCAGCAGATTGATAACCGTGTTCGTATTTTCGGGCGGGCGGTCGGATGCGCAGAAATTAAATTTTACATCGGAATGTACTCACTTGACGTATACTGTAGACAAGTTAGCATGCATATTTTTCTCTGACCTTTTCGGGTCTCGACGGATTGCGCGCCGATGTGACAATTTCGACACAATGCGCGCGATAGATACTTACGTCTGTGTCCGCTCTCAGAAGGCATCTTGGCTGGTTCGATTTGGTATCACCCTCACAAACAACCAAATAAGACGAGAAGATGGTGAAAGGAAACTGTCTTATCTAAAAGACCTTTCCCTAATTGCTGGTGCACGTCGTTGTTGTCGTAATGTCGGCTGAGTATGAGTGGATGCGTTAATCGTGTGTGGTGACACCAGCGGGAAATTATGCCCTCGAAATCACGTGGGGATTTAGGGCACCATTTTCTTGTTGTGCGCGAAGGTGTGCGCGGGAGTGGCTAAGGAGGGAATTGTGGCTCAACAAGATGTTATGTTGTGCATTAGGTACCTACATAGGTAGGTTCGGTACCTAGGTACCTGGTCGCCCCGGATCGGTGACCACTGACAATCGATATTGATTCGTGCAAATTGAGTGTCCTGGATTCCTGACGCTGCAGCAAAAGTTTGAGTCTCGATTGAGGTTACGAAGCGTCCAATGTACCTAGGGATTGAGACTCGAGCGCATTGGCTACGTTGCTCGTTTGTACGGATGATAAAGGCCTGCCGCCTGACTCCTGAGGCGCATTGCATTTGGGGGAAGGCAAACTTCTTTGTCCATGGCGTCGCGTGGGAGCATGGCGACCCTTCTGTCCTCTTGCTGTGCTGGTATGTAGGACCTAAATCGACGCGTGCAACCCTATTCAACTTCAAGGCCGTCGCTTCCCGGTGACGATAAAAATTTCCGACCGTCGCTCGTGAGCCGAGATATCAGCCTCATCGGCAAGATACATAATTGAGTGACAGCGCTAGATCAGGGATGACTTGTAACTTTGTAAGTTGTGACGACGCCCCGGCTTTTTGTTTTCCCTCAACGCATGTTAAGCGTCAATGTGTATGTGGCTCTTAAGTATTTTCACTTGGAATTTGGAGACAGCCCACGACTTAGACGCAACGTGTCGGATAGCGACGCGCATGAGCAACTCAATGGCTGCAAGACCTTTGACTTGTATCTCTCTGGGATGGAACATGAAATAACCTTTCTATGAAGAGGATAAGTCAAGAATTGTGTAAACTTAACTTGGTTTCCCAACTGGCAACGTTCCAAATTGATTTCTTGGTCGCTATTATGCGAGTACCTGTCACTATCTGGTGGAAGAAAGCGTCCATACAATATATCAAGTCTATCGTCCTCGAGAAGCTTACCTAGCCGACGTCACAAGTCACAAGACCCAAGGGCCAAGGCAAAGAAAAGTTGTCGCGTTTTGCATGCAGCATGGGTGAAAGCTCAAAGGAGTGGTTGGCCAGGTAGCTCGCCGCTCTTTCGTGCGACAACGGCTTCTTCTATGCGTGAATTAGCGAATGCCGCTGTGAAGATCGCACGCAGGTTGCTGCGTTTTCTCGATAAAGTCAAAAACAGTGATAGAGGCTTTGGCCGTTTGTCCATGCAACGAGAAACTGCTTGGACCCTTGGTGATGATCGGAAAGTCCGGCCAAAATGGGCCATGGTGCCCAAAGCATGTTAGTGTTGCGGGGCTCGCCGGCCGTTCTGAGGTCATTATTAACTCCGTTTCGCAGAAGCTCCGCCGCCCATCCCATCATCTTCCGTCATCCTCAACACCGACCGTCTCGCTTTTAGCCCTCTACTTTCTTTCCGCCAGCTCTCGTCCTGTTCAACGCGCATCGTTCGCTTAATTCGCCCCGATTTACCTCGTCAAGAAGTCGACCGTGATCGCCCAGAGCGATTTGGCACAGTCAATCATGGACCACAACCAACCCGCGTATGTACAGCACCTAATAATCATCGCCTTACCCCACCATGCTGGGAAGCTCGGTTTTAGGTGGGGGGTTGAGACGACTGTATCGTCATCTATGAGCCACTCTGCCTTTGATGACTGGCCTGGTTCTTCGAATTTTCTCGAGAACATATAGGGAGCAGACACACTGATACTTTTCATACAATTTCAGGCAAACCATGGAACTGAAAGAGAACACCTCTATTGTGGTGCTGGGCGCTTCTGGCGACCTGGCGAAGAAGAAGACGGTATTAGCTCAAGCACTCTGTCGCAGTCATTTAATGGTCGATGCTGACAAGCTCTCTTCCATGTAGTACCCAGCGCTATTTGGATTGGTGAGTAATTGCTATTGACGCAGCTAGGATCATGCCTCCATCTCGGATCCGTGGTTCACCAATTCATTATCCTGACAATAGAATAGTTCCGAAACCAATTCTTACCCCAAGATGTCAAGATTGTGGGCTATGCTCGCACCAAGATGGATCATGAGGAGTACCTGAAGCGCATCAAGTCATACATCAAAACTCCCACAAAAGAGATTGAGCAGCAGCTTGAGAACTTCTTGGGTCTCTGTACATATATTTCCGGCCAGTACGACAAGGACGAGTCGTTTGAGAACCTAGACAAGCACTTGAACGAGCTGGAGAAAGGTCGGCCCGAGACACACCGGCTGTTCTACATGGCTCTCCCCCCTAGTGTCTTTACCATTGTTTCTCAGCACCTCAAGAAGTGCTGCTATCCTAAAAATGGAATTGCAAGAGTCATCGTAAGTCGATATTACAGCCTCTGTTCCCCTTGATTTACAGTCTGCAGACCTTCCTGACATAATCTATCAAGGTCGAGAAACCCTTCGGCAAGGATCTGGCCAGCTCTCGGGAGCTGCAGAAATCTCTTGAACCTGACTGGAACGAGGCGGAACTCTTCCGTATTGACCACTACCTTGGCAAGGAGATGGTCAAGAATATCCTTATTCTGAGATTCGGTAACTCGTTTCTCGGCGCCACGTGGAACCGACATCACATAGACAATGTCCAGATCACATTCAAAGAGCCATTTGGTACTGAGGGTCGTGGTGGATACTTTGACGAATTCGGCATCATTCGCGATGTTATGCAGAATCACTTATTGCAGGTTCTTACGCTGCTCGCCATGGAGCGCCCAATTTCATTCGATTCCGAAGATATCCGTGATGAGAAAGTTCGTGTCTTGCGCGCAATCCCCGCTATCGAGCCCAAGAACGTCATTATTGGGCAGTATGGCAAGTCGATTGATGGCAGCAAGCCATCATACAAAGAGGATGACACCGTTCCCAAGGACTCAAGATGCCCCACCTTCTGCGCCTTGGTCGCTTACATCAAGAACGAACGATGGGACGGTGTTCCCTTCATCATGAAGGCAGGAAAAGCTCTCAATGAGCAAAAGACGGAGATTCGAATCCAGTTCAAGGATGTCACCTCAGGAATCTTCAAGGATATCCCTCGAAACGAGCTCGTCATGCGCATTCAGCCAAATGAGAGTGTGTACATTAAAATGAACTCCAAGTTGCCGGGATTGAGTATGCAGACTGTCGTGACAGAGCTTGACCTTACCTATCGACGAAGATTCTCAGACCTCAAAATCCCCGAAGCATACGAGTCACTGGTTCTTGACTGTCTTAAGGGCGACCACTCCAATTTCGTCCGTGATGATGAGCTCGACGCCAGTTGGCGTATCTTCACGCCCCTGTTACACTATCTCGATGACAACAAAGAAATCATTCCTATGGAATACCCATACGGTAAGTGGATTTACTTCCTCGCTTCATTCCATAGTGCTCCCGTCATACTTACGCTGGAATTCAGGCTCGCGAGGTCCGGCGGTGCTTGACGATTTCACGGCTTCTTATGGATACAAATTCAGTGATGCAGCTGGATATCAGTGGCCTACGACGGCGGCTTCTCCTAACAAGTTGTAAGTCGCTGCCGACATGAATACTCATCACCTCTGTGCCACTTCTGTACCACTTCTGGTCTCAAATGTATCTGGCTACGAAAAATTGACTAGTCTTCAGTTAAATCCGATCGCCTTACTTTTTATCAAGGTAAAACGGAAGAAGATGGAAAGGAAAAAGGAAGGCAAAAATAGTTGTAAAGAGCGTTAGAGGCTGGGCTCATGAGATGCAGAATAAGTCGCATTGCTAAGCTTCCCATTGTACTTGGCTCTTCATCAATCGTTGACGTTGATCGGAGATAGTACAACACGGAAATGCGCTTTTAATGGGCCTGCAGTGCAAGTATTCGAATGCATATTTCGTTCTTGGGGAAAGCGTGCTGTGCAAGTCCCAAAAAATATAACAATTCATTCCACTCTGGGTCGTGGAAACGTTAAAGGCCAAAGCCAGATTTACTGCTATACTAAGGCGGCAGACTATACTTCTGATCTCAGATTAGACAATATGTAGCTTGCTCTATCTATGTTACTTCTGCTCCATGATTCTGGCCACTACAAAAGCATCGCAGCGGAGAATTGAACATATTATTTCGTACGTACTATACATACCTATTGTACCTTATATGTACGTACCTATGTACTCCGTAGTATGTAGGTACGTACATGCCTACATACATTAGGTACCTAGGTACCTAATGTAGCCTTACCTACTCCGTGAGTCCGTAGAATGTAGATGACGTGGGTTGGCGGATGGCCTCGATTACATAATATGCCACACTACGGTGGGCCGCTGGCCCGTGCTCTCACCTCACATGACCTGGCAATGCTTAACGCGACTCGAAGCAGCTATGGAGACAATGATCTTCCAGATTCCCAGCAATCGCGCCTTGCATCAACATCACGACTTGAGCTGCAAACTTTAAACACTTCACGAGGCTCTATCTATTCGAAACCTTCGGATTTTAAACAGGACTGTGACAAGTAGCGCCGATATCCATCTGCCTTACCCACGCCACGTCGCTTCTTTCCTCGACGCCCTTCGATCACCTCCGAGAGACACATTCTAGTATCGACTAGGACTCCGGCACGCAATCACGGGCCGTTTAGTTCCAAATAGATTTCCAGAAGCGGAAAATCTGGTCAACGCTCTCTTTAAAGAAGCCTCCGCGCTGTCGCGCATTCTGGACGTGATCGGATCTGACCAAAGGACCTCCGGATATCATGCGCCTCCGGCGCTAAAGACTGTGTTGACTGAAAACTTCAGTTGTAGGCAGATTTTCTCGGAACGAAAGACAGATACATTATCCCGGTGAACCGTCACAGACTATCACAGTAAACCGCCGTGGCAAAGGTTCAGAAGGTGGGCCGCTGGTGGTGGCTAAATGCCCGGGGTGGTCACTATGGAGCCAAGCGGCTCAAAGGACAGGCGTACCGATCACGATAGGGATATTATTACGAATGGTGTCAACGGTGCTGAAATCGTGGAATCGTGGCGTGCTGGTGATGTCAAAGGGGGAGTATCAGCTGGTCAAACTGAAGCGGGCGATGAAACCAGCACAGGTGTTCAGGAGATCCTACGAAGACACGACCCGGATATCGATGAAGCAACGGCCGAAACACAAAGAAACAGGATGAACGATCTTCCCGACGAAATCGTCCACATAACCCAAGGATTTGTTCCACTGTCGCTACTCTTTACACGCCTAGCTCAGGTATCCCACAATGCACTCCAAGACAAAATCGTGGAACTGGCTAAAATGCCACTGCCCGCCACAGGCAATAATGGCGTTTCTTCGTCATACTCTTCCAGCGGGCCAGACGACACATCGCCAGAAAGTTTAAGAAAAAAGGGAGCTCTCCTCCAGTTTGCTCAAGAGTGGCACGGAAAGTGGCTCAAGGCGTTGGTCATCGCAGAGTGGAGTAGGCAATCGCATCAGGTCAGCAAACTCATCGATCTGAAGTTCCACATCGACCAGCAAGCAGTGACTTATGAAGCTGCGGTTGAAAACATCATCCATGTCAAAAGAGATATGGCCTTTGCTCGAGTACCGAGCCCCGACCTGAAGACTGCCTTGCAGGTGTTGGGTACTGGGAGTGCACCATGGATGCCTGATGTATGTTGACGATTCTAGTCCTGTCCTGTCCTTCGCTCTCCTGATATTCTGCTACTGCGTGTTGTGACTAATCACTCTCTGGCAGCTTCACTATATCCAGCCGCCAGCCTTGACACCGGAGGAGCAGCTGAAGTGGACGAGTGAATTAAATACACTCCTTTCCTTACGACTCAATCTATATGATTATGATAAGATTCCTCCGCAATTTCGAGATTACGAAATCAGATCGGGTCGAGTTACGTTCAAAGTCGATGGGGAGTTTGAAGTAGATCTGACCATTGCCGACGAAGACTTTGAAAAACAATTTTGGTACATCGAGTTCAGATTTGCCTTCAAACCTGCGCCCTCAAGGCTCTCCGGCTTTTTACGTTCTTACGTGGAGGGTGGCGTCAATGATGCTTTGGGAAGAGAAGGTTTGGGGGCTTGCTACAAGTTCCTGCATGAGTTTGTTCTTACCATAAAGATACAGGAGCTTAGGCGGCAGGCCCTGCAGCTGAGCCGAACCTCGTGGACGGGGACTTTGAAAGTAGAACCGCTCAATCGAGCTCTTGCCATTCAGTACTGGACGTCAAGACCTGCCACGAATGGGCTGAAGAGCTGGGTTCTTATTGCGGTCAATAGCAATCGCATGCTGAACGGTAAATACAACGTCAACTCGTCCAGTCAACTTGTTGCCAAATGGTATCGGGATGGCAAGGCTGTCCAGGACCACCTCACTGGATTTGATGTGCAAAAACTGTCAGTGGAGTCCTTATTGACCAATGTCATCGCTCAGCACATCGAGCATATTCTCGGCGAAGTTCACAGCAGACTCTTGACAGCAGCACGATACAAAAGGCAGGAAGCGGGAATGGTTTTTCGAACTTGCACGAACGATCCCGTATCGTCAATGCTTACGATACAGGTGGGCTGCAGTGATAAAATATCATTACTTCTGGAGCCGAAGACGGGCGGATTCGCAATTAAGCCGCAGTCTAAGTTCTCTATGCAACCTGAACACCAGCTCAATAATGGCAGTTGTTCTCCGGACGATGGCGTCAACTGTCTAGAGCAAGTTCGTTGTGCCATCATGGAGGACGAAGTACATCGCCGCGGCCCGCTGATGGGGTGGAATGTGCGAAAGGCGGCCACGACGGCGGAGGAGCTGAGATCATTGACGCGAATACGAGACTGGAGCCGTGTTATCTGGTTGCAGAAGGAAGGTTGGGACACCAGCTGGTGCGTGGTGATTGTCTTGAGCTTGAGTGGCGACGAGTGGTGGCTGATTGAATCGTGAGTCTAAGTCTTGCGAAAGAACAACATAGCACAAACAATTGAGATGATGATCTGAAAAGAGACTAACAACTGATACAGGAATCGGCAGAGGAAGAACGACAAACAAATGCCCCAGGTCCGAACAAAGATACCCCTCAACGGCTACCCCGAGTTATCATATGCCTTTTGGAATGACTTGGCATTTTTCACCACTGGCCTTATTACGCGATCAATCGACTTGAGAGAGTTGCATCGACAGAAAATCAAGAACAGATCAAACAGCAAAACCTCCTCATCAGCCTCACCACTAGTGCTTCTGCCGTCCATTGAAATTGCACTCTCTGCATTCCTCCCCGCTATGACCTCCAATAGAGACGGATTCGAGTCAGATGCGTCAGCGTCAGAAGATAGCGAAAGCCACGAAAATCTAGACCCTTTGTCGCTCATTCAGCACGCGACAGGGAACACGGTGTCTGGAGTCAATAAAGCATGGGCAGATGATATCGTCAACATCAGTTTCAAGGGCATCAAATCTCTTGCACCAGTTGACATAAAGTACGAGAACGCTTCGCAAGATACTCAACTCATTTGTATCTCGGAAGCCGTTATTAGAACTAGGATTTCTGCCAGATCTGCTTTGTTATCCAATCTAGTCGATGGCGATGTTTCGTATAACTCACGGCGGGGCCAGTTCCTCCTACGCATAGAGCGAGCGGTGGGTATGCCGATGCTCGATACGCTCAAGTCTCGAATCATGGCCATTGATCGTTTTGTGAAGTTCTTGGAAGCCATGGACAGCGCCGAAGGCTTCATAATCGCGGATACAGTGACTTTGCGGCGAATAGCTTTTTACTACAGTGTATTCACGAATCGCCGGCAACAGCAAGCCGAACATAGCCACGGTCAAGACCAGACAAGTGGAGAAGAATCGAGGACGGACAAGCGTTGGCGTGTGGTCCTGGATCTTTCCAAGCAAGACATTGAAATTGAAATTGAAAAGGGCAATCCCCATCTACGAGTGCTTGATGTCATGAGACAGCTGGTCAACTGTGATGACGGAATCAGCCGACTCATGTCCTGGTTGCCTACATCTCTGCCAGCGCTGCAGGCTATCGACGAGATTGCGAGTCTGTGGGTACCTTTTATCGCGGCCGGACGAGGATACTTTGATTTCTCCATGAAGACAGCCGCGTGGATGAACCTCACCTACACAATCAACTCTGTGCAGGAAACTCAGAGCCTCAAGATTGTTTCGGTAGACGTGAAGATGAAGTCTCGTCGCGGCGAAGCATGGTGGCACGTGTGGCGATCCGACACCGACGCGAATTCGCACGATGATATATCAAGAGCTTTGAAGAGAGTCTGGGACAGCAAAGGCGAGGGTTGGATCGGACTAGCCACAGGTGCCGCGGGTCGGCCTCAAAACGGTGTCGTGGCTTTGTTACTGGCCGTTGACGAAGCCCTTCGCAGCTTTGTAACAGACGCCTCGGCTGAAAACAACGGAGTTGTCGTCCTAGACTAGCCAGCCTTCCTTCATATTTCGTTACTCGTTGACACGAGCACTATTTTGATATATGGAAAAAAAAGAAAGGTGCCGGATCAGTATCAAAGGCTTGAAAGAAGAAGGACAGCCCCAGAAAAAATGCAAGCACAGCCATCGACTTCAACCGTTAGTCTATACACCCCTTCCGCCTATATCCTTTAGGTTCGAGCAGCGCATGACCCTATTATACTCACGTCACTCGTGTCGGCCTACTCCTGCAGATTGCGTTTTACCCCCTTCTCCTGTTCTCTTCAGTTTATTTTTTCTCACCACTGTTGTCGTTGCTACGAATTATGACATATTTAACGGAAATCGAAGACTATATACATAGGCGTATCACACAGGAGTTGGCCTTATACCAATTCACATCAGGTTCAGAAGCCCAGAATCGAACACGTCTTTTATCCTTGTATTGCCCGTGCGTCGTCTTTGTCCTTTGCATATCTGGGGGTGGCAGCCTTTGTTTTACATATCCTTTTGGATGGAAGTTCAAGGGGAATAAATGGGAATACATTTGCGTTGATGCACCGGGGGGAATAAGAATTGGCGGATGCATGGTTATGATGCTATATCCTGTCACGACCCTGAAGCGCGTGAGATTGGAGATTTGCGCTGGAGCGTAGGTGATGAAAAGCGTTGCACGCTAAGTTTGTATCAAATCCTAATGCAGTACATACGCGCAATATATATTATGTGAGTCAGGCAGATTCGATGTGATTCTTGACGAAGATGTTTTTGAAAGGAAAAATGCGATGTATCTCTATCTTCTTTTACCTACATATCTTAAACGCCTGTCACCTTTTTGAATCCCGGCTCTCAATTCCCATCCTTGCCTTCCTGCTCTCTCCGTCTCTCCTACAGGAGCCTCTTCCTACAAATTCCGGACCGATATCTCAGAAACCGGTACCTCCTCAAAAGGCCCTGGCCACTCGAAGAAAGACTCAAGGCCGGTGGTTTTCCAACCTTCAGAGGACCGGACGGTCTGTCTAGCAATTTCGTAGCCTGCGCGGACGGAGCCTAAGACGCCAATCTTGGAGTACGAGCCACCCGCCACGGCGAGTCTGCCTTTGAAGCCCTCGTCGAGTAGCAAGTGCGCGATCTGCATACGTTTAACGTGGCCAACAAAGTGCTGGGGAATACACTCCTTTGCAAAGCGCGAGAGCGCGAAGCACGGTGTATCAGCAGGAATGCCGAGATGACGCTCTAGAAGAGACTTAGCCTGGTCGATGGCCTCTGCTTCTGAAGGCGGAGGTGCGCCTGAGTCATAGTAGTGGCCTCCCATGAGGACGAAGAGCTTGGTGCCGGGCGGTTCATCGGGGCTGGCGGCGGCGCCGACGTCTGAGTCGTAGAAAACGCCTAGGGCACGCTCCGGGTTCTGCTTGTGACTGACGGAACGCGGAATGAGGTAGCCGAAGCCGGGAGGCTTGAGATTTTTCTGGGGGTACCACAAGTTGACCGTCATGATGGACACTGATCGTGTATCCTTCAGGAGGACTAGCTTATCGTCTGTGATGCGCGCTAGATCCTGGCTTGTCAGGGTAGAAATGACGCGGTCGTATGAGCATGTTGAGGCTGACGATGAAGATGATGTATTGGTAGATTGGCCAGACATATGCTGCCGTTTTCCCCAGCTCCCCGTCGTAATATTGACCTTTTCCTTCGTCGCGTCGAAACTAATGTTTGTAACCGGTCGTCCTTTCTTAATCTCCACGTTTGCCGTTTTGCTTAAAGCATTCTCCAGTGCTTTGGGAAGGCTTTCTAGGCCATGTCCTCCAAAATGCAACAATGTACCCTGTGCTTTGAGTGCCATCCGACGAATTTCTGGATCATGTCCTAGCTCTGACAAAAGCTCACGCTCCCTCACGGCCATATATTTTGAGTCCGCCCCACGGGCGGGTGCATAATACATGACGCAAAAGCGTTCGAGGACGCTCCAGGCACTCAAAAAGTCGATGTTGCCTCCGTATATGCCGTGAGTCATAGCTGATGCGAAGTTTTCGGCCACGCTGGTGCTCCCGGTCACCTGGTATAGCCACTCCGATATAGACATGTCCCTGTGACGAAGACCGTGGGGAGTCAGACTGCGGCGCAGCAGAAAACGTAGACGGCGCGAGAGGAATCCCAATGCTGCGAAGAACGATTTCTGAAAGAGAGGCTCGCGAATGCATTCTGCTATGGTTGCGGTGGGGGGCATTTTGACAATATGGTCTGGATAGTAGATATAACGAGGCTGGTCGCGAGGCGTAAAGAGCTCAAGTCCGAGATCCAGAGCCTAATGTGACGGAGTATGTTAATTGCTGACGATTTCTTGTTATATTACTGGAAAGGAAGACAGAGATAGGAGTAGAGAAAAGGGGTAAAAAAGAGCATCGTATACCATGTCATAGAGTACGAGATCATCAAATCGCCAGGTACTCGTGTGCAACGACGACAATGTCCGAGGTCCTCTCTCGAAACTGACTGTGCCCTTCACGCCATCAACGTCAACTGGCACGCGATCGGTTTTGATCCAACCTCCGAGCCGGTCACTACCCTCATAGAGGGTGATTTTTGCCGTCGAAGGGAGCTGTTTGGCCAGGTAATACGCCGTCGTGAGGCCCGTCAACCCGCCTCCCACGACTGCAATATGTCCCTTGACGTTGAGCGAAACATATCTGCGTTGGTCGGCCCATGTCGCTGACAGTTGGTAATTTTGGCGCTGTTGTTTTGACCTGCCATAACACAGAGCTGGCGAAGCATGGACGGTCGTGAAGAGGCGTGATAGATCGGTTGAGCGTATTCGAGCTCGGGTACTGCAATTGAAGCTGGAGCTGGTCCGACTGGCAGATGCCATCGAGATCAAGGCCATTGCGGCATCTTCTGCAGGTCTGCGTTTCATTGCATTATATGCCATGACATTAGCATTTGGCATGCAGTGTCGTATGCGATTCGAGGTTCGGTCATTCGATTGATCATGTCAGGCTGGTCGTTCAATGTTTTGGAGGTTGGAGGTTGAGTGGCAGAGTTGGAGTGGGCCAATGTGACACAGTAAATGTACTTCAGGTACGGAGTATGTACTCCGTACCTACTATGTAGGTAGATACACCTCTCCATCCATCCAGTTTGTTCTATGTACAGTACTATTGGAACTTATAGCAAACATCACGCACGCGGCACAACAAGAATACCGGTAGGGTATGCGATCGAACAGCCAGAAGACTCGATGCTCTAAGTTGGTTCCTGTCTATTCCATCTTCGGTTGCCGCTATCTAGCGAACAACGCTCCATGCTTGCGTTTCCCCCTAAACCGTTCCATAGGTGCTCATCTGCCGCCTGCCCCTCTCGTTTCCCTCCCTTTTGACTTTTCAGATGAAAAGCATGCGTGTGCGCAGGCAAGAAGTGATGCGATTTTTTTTGCCTCCCTCAGCCATAATACCCGACGCTTTCCATGCCTCTTGCTTGCCATACATACCTTCCCACCGCGTCGAAGTTTAGAACCATCATTAATAACATGGGCCTTGCGTCTGACAAGAGTTTCAATCATCAAACCTAGTGCTGGCAAGCACTGGAAAAGTTTTGACTGTGCCAGCTATGTTCTGCTATTTCTATGCCTCGTCTTTTTCCCTGAGCCAAGCGTTTACTTGCGATTCAAGTTACATAAACAGCCGGAAACAGCTACACTATAACCTCGGTGTCCTGTGCGTGATCAACCATGGCATCTCCATCGGGTTTGACAAGTTCTTCGGGCGCAGTCTCATCCACAAATTTCCTCTCGCTTACGTGCTCTTTGGCTGAATCGGCAGTCCAGACCTTATCCTTGAACCCTCCTTGTTGGCCCACTTCATGAGCGAAGCGGCAGGTGGGATTCAAGCACGGGTTGAACCTGCACTGAGTTTTGACGTGAGTGAACTTGCAGTCTTCCGTTGTGCATCCGGCGCCGTTGCGGCACAAAGGCATCGATGGGTGCTTGAACGGGCATCTTGGGTTTTGGCAATTGGGGAAAAACTTGCACTCTTGCTCGCTCTGGTGTGCAAGCTTGGTCGCCGGAGAAGGATGACGACCGACGCACTTCCTGTTCTTACAAGCAGCTCCGAAGCTACACGTATCGCTAATATCGATTGACGCTCCTGGAGGCGCAGCTGGCGATTGATGTGCAAATTTGCAGTCTCTGTTGGTGCAGTGTAGGTTGTACTTGCACAATATTCCTTCGGGATTTGGGGGCTCGCGATTCTCGCCCGACATGTCGACATCTTCTCCCCCATTACCCAGGTTGACGGTCTCCTTCTTGAAGCCATCGGCGCTGCCGTGTTCGTTGTGGTAGCCCCTTCTCCTGTTGGGATCTTGAACTCGGTCAAACAGAGACTTGCCCCCCCGACGCTGATTTCCAAATCCACCGTTGTGATTATTGTTATGGCCGGTGCTGTTATTGTTGGTACCATTCATCAACTGCTGTGAGAGCTGATACATCATCTGGTTTTGTTGTTCAAGCATCGCTATGAGTTCCATCTGATTTGGTTGTTGACCCGTCATCATCCATGCGCCGCTTTGAGGTCCGGCGGCAAGCCCCGCCTGTAGAACCCCAGCACGGTTGGTCCGTTGCATGCGCGATTGCACATTTCTTGGTCCAGATGGGGGGTTACGACCGTGTGTGGTGATTCTTTCGTTACCACCGCCGCGCACGCGGTGCAGAGCAGCGTCTGCCGATCGATCCATGGCTTTCGACATGTGACCGAGCATTCGTTTGTCTCGAGCGCCTCTTAAGTTGCCGTTTCGCATCGACTTTGGTCCGGTGGGGCTAGTATCATTCGTGTCAGTTCAATGTTGGATTTGAGAGTCGTGAACTCGGGGGAGGCACTTATTCTTACGCATTCAGTTGCGATGTGTCATTCGTATTCATGTCTGTGTCCATTTCTACGCCTGTCATCTGGTCTTGGGAGACCTCTTCAACAGGAATAGCGCCCACAACCTGGCCGCCATTCAGCTTTGAGTTAAGTAATTCGATCTGCTCAAAAAGCCATCGTGAAAAGCTGTGGACACTGGGGTCGTCGGCAGGCAACCCCAGCAGATCCCCTGATAGGTCTGCGGCGATTTGATCTTGAGTCTTTCCGTTGGCTAGCATCAGGATGATATACTCGGCGAGCGCGGAGTCATCGGCGCCAGTTCCCCATCCCACCTCAAGCAGCTTGGGTTGGATCGCGGTGCTAAGCGCCTCTGCCAGAGGCGTATTCAGAGCGACCTCGACGGGCATGATGTGCAGTCAATTTTAGAGTAGGCTATCCGCAGCAATGACCATGTATGTTCGAGGGAAGAAGGAGCAGGTAGTTATGGTATATTGTTGCGATACGCCGATCGCGTCGTCAACGAATGGTCGGCTAAATTCGAGCGTTCGACAAGTTTCTGATCTGATCAGCTCCGCTGCACGAGGAATTGCGCTGTTTAACTGAGTGATCAGGGGACGGTCGTGATGTCGAAGCCGTGCACGTGGGCAAGAGTTTATCGAGAATGTGATGGTGACAAAGGTGACAGATAGGCAGCTGATATGATGATGCCGATTCGAGCGCAGATGTCCAAAAGAGATGATTAATCTGCGAGACCTCGTGATTGATCACGTGACTTTGTGCTCGCACACTCTTGCTTCGGCTTTTTAGCGCTCTGTGTACTCCGTACCACTGTACCTATGTACATATGTACTTCGTGGACCGAAGTGAAACATCCACTACCCTGGAGAAACTGTGAGTTCGTTGAGAAAGCTTAAGTCGCGCCATTGTTCAGGCGTAAATGTCTTCGGATATTGGCATATTGGCTTTGTCAAAATTCCGTTAATATCTCGTCGGAGGATAAGATAGAAATATCTAAGCTACCTAGTAAGGTTGACAAGCTTAGGAGAGCCTTTAGTCTATCCCGCATGATTGTGCAACACCATGCACCAATCGACAAATCCCATGCCTTTGTTGCGTGACATGTACAACCCATGTATGTACCTGAATATTGACACTCTTTTCAAATGGACGTAGCGAAACGACTTACTAATTTATTACCCAGACTCTTAACTCGTAACAACTCCTTATCACTGGCAACGGACTCACGGAGGTACTCTACATACCTGACCTACGTCACGTTTCGCGCGCGGGGTAATGGACTACGAAGTATGTACAGAGTACATATATGTACATACCTACCTATGTAAATATATGTACTAATTTAAAGCAGGGAGCCAGGGACGATCCGGTGCCGAGGGGCCTTCAGCTTCTAGATATATACCTTGAAACCTGATAGCCTCGGCCGGCTTGGCGCATGCACATAACTTGGAAGCTGTCGGACAGTGAACTGTACCTTACTGCCTAGTAGGTTGATCCTCATGAGACTCTAGGCATCGTGCATCGTGGCGGTACACCACCAGTCAGTGGCCGCCTGCGTGTATCCGTTCTGCATCCCGTCTTGCGTGGCATGCTGCATGGCCCAGGTTCCTTCTAAATGTTCTAATAAAGGTAGGCAGGTAGAGATGTATGTGTGTACATACGTGTCTACTACATAGGTACATACCTGTACCATCCTGTCAGGGCCTAGGCTAACAAACGCTAAACCTCAGCTACCTATGTAATACGCTACACCACTTTGCCACATGCAGACAGCCAGGTTCCAAGAAGTCAAGTCTCGTCGATCTACACGCGGAATCGGTGAAACTGTGTTACTGTGCATGAGCACTTTGATTACAGCTATGGTCCATGGCCCACCTGACTGCACGCCGGGCCCCAGCTCGCCTTCACTTTGCCCTGGAGTCTAGTTATATTAAAGCCATCAGCTTGCTACCGGACCGAAGCGAGAATGTTGTCGCTCTGGAAAGATACTTACGGTGACTCGTTCTTGTCGCGCACCATCAAAGTCAAAAGCTCTTTCTTCGAATACCTACCTAAACCCTTTCTCCCGAGATGGTTGTCATAGAAGCCATCGCGGATCATCTCTCCGCCAAATCTATAGCACTCTTCATCCTACTTGCCTTGGTCCTTCGCCTCGTGGTGAACAGGTTAGACGAGAATCGGCGCCTCAAGCGCCTCGGTAATCATGGCATTGATGTGACCACATGGATGCCGTTTGGTAAGCTTCTGATCCATTCCACCTGGGCTTGCTAACTGTTTCCTCCTGTGACTGACGCAATCTTACCAAAAGGCTTGGATATCGTCTACAGAAGCGTACAGGCTCTCCAGACAAATGCAACTATGGATGTTTGGAGAGGATTCTTCCTGGGTGCGCGCCGAAATTGCGCCACGGTGGAAGCGCGTATCATCAATGAGCGTGTCGTCTTCACCGTAGACCCCAGCAATATCAAGGCCATCCTGGCCTCGCAGTTCTCTGACTACGGCAAGGGAAAGGCATTCCATGACGAATGGCATGAGTTTCTCGGCGACAGCATCTTCGCTACTGACGGGGCCTCGTGGCAGAACAGTCGACAGATGTTGCGGCCGCTGTTCACGAAGGACCGTGTCAGCGACCTCCAGTGCTTCGAGACGCACATGGAGACGCTCTTCCGTGCCATTGCCAACGGCGGCGCCTTGGAAGGCGAGAATCAGCCTGTTGATATGAAGAAGGTGAATGGACAGGTCCTGGATATAGCCGACTTGTTCTATCGATATACCCTTGATGTGGCCACGGACTTTCTTCTCGGCGCCGATGTCAAATCCATGAGGTACCTATCAACTACTCCCACTCAACCTCACGGCTGACATGCTTGGAATTCCGTCTCTACTGAACGAACTGAGTATCAATCAAGAAATCCAATCCAGAAAGACTGACCACGCAAAACGGTACGCTCTCCAGCAATCCCAAGCAAGAATTCGCAGAAGCCTTCAACAACGTCCAACGCTTCCACAATCTCACCTCCCGTGCGCGTAGTCTCCGCCATCTGATACCCAAATTCAAGTACCGATCTGATCTGCGTACCATCAACGACTTTTTAGGCCGCTTCATCGAAATGACGTTGCGCATGACGCCCGAGGAAGTAGAGTCGAAGGGCACATCCGACAAGGGCTACACCTTCCTTCACCGCCTTGCCCTCTTCACGCGTGATCGCAAAATAATCCGTGATCAGGTCGTCGCTGTGCTCCTCGCCGGCCGCGATACCACAGCCGGAACCCTATCCTGGACCATCTATGAACTCGCCCGCCATCCAGAATGTCTCGCCAAGATGCGACGCGAGATCCTCGAAATCGTCGGCCCTGCAAAACTCCCTACGTACGAGCACCTCAAGAACATGCCCTACCTTAAGGCCGTCATCAACGAAACTCTTCGCCTATACCCGTCCGTGCCGTTTAATGTTCGCATCGCCCTTCGCGACTGCACCCTCCCCCGCGGCGGCGGCCCGGACGCCTCCGAGCCCCTTCCCGTCCTCAAATACACAAAGATTGGCTATTCAGCCCTCGTCATGCAGCGCCGACCGGAGCTGTACCCCCCTATCTCTGAAACCTTCGCTGATCCCGCCGTCTTCAGCCCTGAGCGCTGGACACACTGGCACCCGAAACCCTACGAGTACATTCCTTTCAACGCCGGCCCGCGCATTTGCATCGGCCAGCAATTTGCGCTTACTGAGATGAGCTATGTTCTCGTGAGGATGTTTCAGCGATATAGCCGGCTTGAAAGCCACATGTTTGCGCTCGATGGCGGGAACCCTGCTCTTAAGGCCGACGTGGTCTTGTCGCCTGGTCAGGGCGTTCATGTTGCGTTTTGGGAAAGTGAGGAGAAGCCATAAACCCCCGGGGCCTTTTCTCTCCTTCTGGCGCGCGCGCGTGTGCGCAGAGTAATAATGCGCGCGATCGATGCCTGGATATCATGAGCCATCGTGACCGAGTGATTTGCTTTGACTCATGTGACATATTGTGAGAGTATAAAAGACAAATGAACCCAAAGTCTCTCTCGTACGTGTTTTATTCGGGGACGAAAAGAATGACTTGCTTTTGGATACGGAAGCCGCATGTATGGAATCATTTAAAATAACATGAAGGCTACAGAATGAAAGCGTACAAGTCCAGCTAAGAGACTCACGGTTAGGTCTCTTGTCCGTGTTCCTACTCTTCAATTTCTTGTGTACCTCGCTTTGGTGTCTGGGCATAAGCCAGGTCTTCCTTTCTACCGTCGCCGGACTACGAGCACGCAATGAATGTAGACATTCACCTAGGTAGGTAGTGCTACTCATTGCCTGCCAAAACTCGCTCGTACGGCCTGGCCGAAGCGTCGAATTGCCTCGTTCATGTTCTCTGCACTTGCGGCGGCATACGTGGCTCGAAAGAACAGTCCAGGTATGGGCTTCTGTTTCTCGGCCAGGAACCAGGAGCCGCGGGCCACGAGAACACCGCCATCAATGCAGGAGTCAAAGATTTCCTGCTCAACTTCTTCAAGGGCCTTGGTGCGGCCTTGAGGGTGCTTGGAGTAGTCTATCTTGAGCCACAACTGTGATTTAAATAGCATGAGAAGAAGTCTTCAAATCTCTCTTCCAATTGTATCTCATCAAAATAGGATAAGGGAAAAAAAGTAGGTGAAAGAAAAGTGTCCATGACTTACAAACATGCCGGCAGCGGGTGGTGTCCAGGCCACGATATCCTGAGGAAGATGGTCTTCGCAAGCGGCTAGCAAGGCATCTCTTCTCCTGGTATACAACATGCGGAGATTCATTAGCCATTGCAGATAACCTTCATGCCCCCATGTCTCATCGAGTAGCTTGTATAAGATAACCTGTGAGAAGCCGCTAGGCCCCTGACTGGCCACTTCGGCATGGCGTTGATATCGCTCAATAATTTGTTCGGATCCGACAACCCAACCGAGTCGTGAGCCTGGCACTAGAACCTTGGAGAAAGAGTCCATGCGCAACACACGGCCATCCAAATCTATGCTGACATACGTTGGTATCAGTGACGATACAAAATCCTCGACCCTTGCGGGTGGAGGGACGCCGGGATGACCACGACCAGTATACGGCTGCATCTGGAGGAAGTAGTATGGTTCATCCTCGACGATGAACAAATCGTGCTTCTGAGCGACAGCGTAGATAGCTTTTCGACGCTTAAGGCTCTGGGTAGCTCCTGTCGGGTTTTGACCGGAGGGAACGGTGTAGAGAATATGGGGCCTCCTGGCACCGCGGGACATTGCGTCCCAGTTGGTGAGAATGTGATCCATGGCCTCGGGCACCAGTCCCTCATCATCAATGGGAGAGCCAAAAACCTTGATTCCGAGAGGATGAATAGTCTCTAGAGCCGTAGAGAAGCTGAAGTCTTCAGTCAAAACCGAATCATTACGGTCTTTGTCGCAAAACATTCTCAATATCTGCTCCAAAGCTCCAGTACTGCCGATCGTTTGGCAGATTCGCCAGTCAGCATATGGAGGATTACAGACAATCTCAGTATGCTCGGTTAAAAAACGCATCATCTGGGCTGAACCAGTAGACTGGCCGTAGTTGAGGGCAATCGACAGGTCGTAGGTCCCTCCGTGGTCACGGACATCGTATTTGCCAATCGCCACTGTCTGCCCTCTTTCACGAGTGTCTGATTCCGAGAAGTGAGGAGCGACAGGCACTTTCAAGCCAATTTCAGCAAATGGAAACGTTTCACTGGACGGCAGTCCACCTCCGAGAGAGATGAGACCGGGCTTTTTAAGATGGTGGGCCGCTTGCTTGAGAGTGCACGGCTTTCTTTCGAGACTCTCCCTGGTTAAGTGGCCTGGATGCATACTGGATCAGTTTGGTGAAATGATGCACAATTACACAAGGCTGTGAGTTGTAACTGACTGTCCCATCGCCTCGCTCTAGGCTTTCCCACTTCCTTCTACGCCGTTAGGCCGCCGCTTTGTCTGTATCCGAATATGAGTTTACTACACATGACCAACTCACAGGGCCTTTGAACATGTCACTGTCTGATGCGGCAGCGACTCCGGCAACAAGATTGCCAGACTTGACTCTCCTTGCCTTGATCTCCGCAAGGATCGATGAAAGAGAAATCGTGCCATTGCTTGTGATGCTGACTCCATCGGAGTTGGCCTCAAGAGATTGGGCATGCCCGCTGGTAGGTTGCAGAATGGCCATGTTGAATACTGCCGAGGAAGCTGATGGAGTCAGACAAAGCTAGAATTTGGAAGATACACGAGAAGGAGAAGGAGACCAAGAAGAAGAAGAAGGAAGAGGAGGAAGAGGAGGGAAAGGAACTGAGTGGTGGTTACAATTCACAGGGCTGCAGGCTTGCAGCTGCCGATTTGATTCGAGTTCGTTTTTGCTGTCGGTCGTAAATTGTAGGACGGCGCATGGCCTCGGCGTCCGACATCAGCCATGCCGTTCCTAGCGCAATGGCTGGCTATTTGGTGTGCCACTGTGTCTGTGTCAAGATGGCGTTTGCTAACGTCAAGGTATGTACTACGAGTCTACGATACGATAAGCAGATGGATGGCATTCGTTTCCTCGCAGGAGCCAAATCGTCGGTGGGCCAGGCAGTATCGACTCCGTAAAAGGCGTCGGCCTTTCAGAATTCTCCGCCGAGTTGCTGTTTTGGTGCAGCTCGGGGCTCCACTCGCCTCCGGTTGGCTGTCTACCCCCTGCTAGTCGAAACGTTCTGAACTTCTGAGCTTGGGGCGTGTGACTGCCACTGACGCCCTACCCTGCCGCCTGCGAGAGTACCGGCCGATACCGGCCTCTTCTGTCGCGATAAGTCACGTTATGTTACTCCCCCCGGATGACACAACCTGAAATTGGTCACCTGTGCTGCTGTGTACCTTTATTATGCTGTCATAATCCGTTATTTGCTGAGCCGGTGTCATCTCAGCCATTATCAAGTTGAGACCCCTGCAGAGCTTCGATGTCGATGATGACAACAGTTGTGGAGGCCCACGTAGCCCAAAGGTGTGAGCAGAATGTGGCAGAGCTCTTGGAAACGTAAATAATAAATAAAGATGCCGCAGCCATACATGAAGAGCCTCATTTACTCCGTACTAAAATAAACTTCAGGAGATGAACAAATATTTTATACATGTACCTACTCGAGAGTGAAAAAGAAGTTGGCTCCGAGGTTCAGTGTTACGTAATCAGGCATTCACTCCGGAGTCCGCGCTCCTCCAATAGGCGCGCGCCAGTGAGTAGGCAGCAAACCGCGCTAATACATTTCAGGCGAGCATGTATCACTGTCTACGGAGTAACTACATACAGCCACTTCTCCTTGTGAACCTGCGCATCCGCCATCATCCAGTTCCATCATCGCCTGCCGTCGGCTTGCCGCATGCCAACCTCAGAATACAACCAACCAATGAAGCCGAGCGCCATTCTCCCAAAGCGTCGCAATCCATGGAGATGACTTCGAGATTGCAATTGTCTAGTCGCATCCACCGAACGCTGAACGCTGTCAATAGTTGAGTGCAGGAAGAGTAAGCGGTCATCATGTACTGGCCCATTGGCACTCCGCGAATTTATGCCACGAGCAGCGGTCGCACCCCCGAACTGGACTTGTTTGTGTCGCATGATGGTTTAGAGCAACCTGGTAGCTCGAGCTCATCGCATCCCGTCAGCCAACAGCATGACCACATTCGTGCCTCAACTGCGACGAACGAAAGCGATGTCGACGCTCAGCCTCCGCCAACACCTGTCACGCCAGCCACACCAGCCGTGCAGTCAATCGAACAAGATGACATCGCTTTTCAAACCGCGAGCAATATATTAATTTCGAATGGTTCGGGAAAAAAAGATACTCTTCCTTTGAAAGACCCTGTGCTCGCCTTGTGCGTCGCCCGCACTGGTCACGTCTTTGGCGTGGCCACGGCTACAAGCATCACGCTATGGCAAACCAAGGTGAGCTGCCTTCCCTTTCACGACACTGCCAATTTCCCATTAAACCAGTTTGGACAGGCTCGCGGAGGCATACACTGAAAATGTTACAGCCTACCGTTATACTTGCTCTTGTCGTGCGATCCGAATTGTCCATCAGGTCTTACGGGACCAATGTCGACCTCCTCCTGCGCGGAGACTCGGCTATTCTGGTAGTTCACACCTCCAAGGGCTACCTGATAACCTATTCCATAGCAACGGATGGCGAGTCTTGCGTTTATAAACCACACTTCCCCAACTACCACAACATACAACGACGGAAGCAGAGTCTCATTGGCTCTCAGGCAGGACTACAGGGAGACCAAATATTTTGGGGCCCAGGAGAGGGCCCAGGCGTGCGTGACGTCAGTGTACGATTTCGGATGGTGATCAAGATCGACGCTGGGATAGAGAGTGCATTGGCGCTCGACGACGAATTAGTTGTGGCGACAAGAAAACCGGCAGCAGTACAGTGCATACGATGGACCCCCGATAGCACCGGTAATCAAACAAGAACTGAGCTCATGAGCAGAATGGAATGGGTTGAGAACAAATCATCGATCGTTGAAATGACATATGACAGACCGATGAACCTGGCAACATGGATTACGAGTGACGGACGGGCATACGCCGTGCAACGCCAAGTATTGCATGCGGACGCTAACCACGACGATTCAGATGACAAGCGTTTGTTCTGTGGCCACTGTTTCCACAACCCTGAATCATTGGAAACTTTTGCTGTCAAAGCCGTGATCAACGCGCGATTCTCGCTTATCGCCGTTGGTTGTGCAGATGGCATAGTCCGTGTCTATTCAGTCCGGGATTATGCGGGCAATATTGTACTGTCGCACAAGCAACGCATACCTGTATCCACTACATCTGCAGGAGTCTTCACAACACTGTCATATTCTCCAGATGGATACTGTCTCTTCGCAGGTTTCAACAGGGGCTGGTCAACATGGAGCATGTTTGGCAAGCTGGGAAGCAACAGTTTTGGAGCCGATGCTCGCATTTCAAACGGAAATGAGGAGAAGTGGCTGGTAGGGTGTCGCTCCGCCGCCTGGATTGGCGGCGGTTCGGAACTTTTACTTGTAGGGCCCGATCATGAAGCTATATGGAGTCTCGAGATGGCTAAGAACGCGGTAACTGGCTGTTATCACGAAGCAAACGTCTTCCGAACGATTCTCCAGACACCGACAGCAGTCATGGTCTATCGAGGATACGATCTTCCTGACATGACCACCATATCGGCTGAGCCGTTCTTATGGCACACTTCTAAAATTCCTCCCGTCTATCTCTTGAACCAGTGGCCCATTCGCCAGACAGTGATATCATCAGATGGGCGGTACGTTGCGGTCGCTGGGCGCCGAGGGCTCGCTCATTACAGTGTTAACAGTGGAAGATGGAAAACCTTTGTCACGGAAGAGATGGAAAATGAGTTTCAGGTTCGCGGTGGCATGTGCTGGTACCAAAATATCCTTATTGCCGCGGTCGAGAGTAATAGAACATACGAGATACGTCTGTTTTCCCGGGACACGGCGCTGGACTTGACTCAAGCATTATTTCGACAACGAATTACCGCGCCGGCGGTCCTGGTGACAACCTCCGGAGAGGATTCACTTCTAGTGTATACGTACGAAAATATCCTCTATCATTTCATATTTACTCCAGGGTCCGACTCAGTTCGCTTGGTTCAGGTAGGGCAGATTGCGTTCCACGGCATCGTACGATCTCCTGCCAGGGTTCGAGGACTCAGCTGGATCTTGCCAGAGAGCCAGATCATAGATGGGGACCCATCTCAGGATGTAGCAGTGGCATCCGTCATCTTCTTGGTGGATGGAAAGCTCGTGCTCCTCAGCCCCTCGCTCAACGAGGAGGGTCAATTGAAGTACGATATGCGCATCATTGCACATAACGTCGAGTATCATGCTAGCATGAGGGACCAACCTTTGCTCAATATGGCTCAGCTGTCTGAAGATACATCGATGAAACGAGGTCCCCTTGCTCTGAAGCATTCCCTCTGGCTGTTTGATGGGATGGATATCAAGGCTTGGCCGAATATTCATGAAATACTCAGCGCAACATCGTTTCACAATAGCAAGGAATTGCCCCCATCTGTCTCAGTTCCAGTCGACTTTTATCCACTTTCTGTGCTCTTAGAGAAGGGCATTGTCTTGGGGGTCGAGTCTGATTTGATCCAACGACGCGATGTCACCTTTTCGTTTTTCCATTTCGCCATCAGGGTAAGTGTCTTTCCGAGAGGAGGCAAAGAAGAGAGATGATGACAAGGAATCTCAAATGGGCGATCAAGAAAACATTCGTTAATCGCGATACTAACTCAGTGTGCCCGCTGCTTGCTAGACACATCTATTCTTGCCCGATATTTTACGTTTCTACCTGCGACAGAGCCGGATAACCGAAGCAGGTGAATTGTGTGAACAGTATCAAAAACTAGAATACCTGTCGCATGGGTTGGAAATACTCCTGCATCGTGTACTGGACGAGGAGGCCGACACATGCCCCAAACCTGAAGACGCGGTCCTACCCCGGGTGCTCTCACTCTTGTCGTCATCCAAGGAGTATCTTGATGTGGTGCTGCAGTGCACTAGAAAGACCGAGGCACGGCAATGGAAGACGTTGTTTGCCTATCTACCACCTGTGGCGGAGCTATTTGAAGAATCGCTACAACGGGGCTCTCTGAAGACGGCAGGGGGGTACCTGATCGTGCTGCATACTCTAGAGGAGCTAGAGTCGTCCACAGACCAGTCGGTGCGTGTTTTGTCCCGCGCCATTGAGGAGGGAGATTGGGAATTGTGCAAAGAATTGGCACGCTTCCTAGCAGCCATGGATGAGACAGGTGAAGTACTCAAGGAAGTCATGCACATGGTAAATATGGGTCAAAAGTATGAAACAGGCCATGGTGAATTTAGAAGCCGCTTGGAGATTCCTGTCCTCAAGGCTGCCAACGGCGGCAGAAGCGGCAGGGAGCAAGAAGACGTGGATGAGACAGAGCGTGATCTTCTATCAGCAAGCGACGTTTCCAGTGTTGAGTCTACGGCCAACCCGTTCAATGAGCCTAGGTCGCCTTAGTCGTGATGGCGGTCAAGCGTGTCCAAGTCATATATGAATGAATAGATGAATCAAAACAAACATATCGATAGACATGGTATAGAAGCGGTTCTTATATCTTAAAAAGGCAATTAGAGAATTAAGATACCTGGAGATGTACCAGAAACTACCTGGTAGGGCAAGATCTTTGGATGGAAACGACATAGGCATTGTCTGTCTGTGGATACTTTCTTAATGTCAGTCTTCAACAAGTTTCTCTACTCCTTGGCAACTACAATGTCCTGGATCGCATGTCCCCTAATTTATGTTGCATCATATCTCGGGATGTACTTGGAGACAATGGAGTTCTTACACGCTCAAGTTGTTCCTTAGCTTTGGCTGGCTGACCTACCAATCTATGGGCACTTTCTGAACACGGCATCACCTCTGTGCAAATAAACGCCATCTGTCCAGAAACATGTCAAGGCTTTCCGTCGGTTAACGGAAGGGCACGAACGCTCAATCCGTCATATCTTCTAATCGGCTTCATGTCTCACATCCATGGTCTCGCCATATTTGCCCACCGCTATGCCGTTTCTCGCGACAAAAATACTGTTGGAGGGGTGCTACAAGCATGCGGCATAACATTCATTCGTACGGAGTATAGATACTCACACGAAGCGTGAAGTACAGTTGACGTCAATAGACCACACGCACGTGTGAGGGGGGCGACGAATTATGTAGGGGGCGGGCAAAGGGCGATCGCCGATAGGAATCAGCAAGTGGAGGTATGTAATCAAACGAGACGAACTACATACCTTAGGGAGAAGGTACAAATTCCTCGATAGCCCCAATCAGACGCTCAACTTGGGGTCAACCAACTGCGAGGTCTGTAGACATGGGCATGAACGCGTTGTTCTCAACTTGTACGAGACGTCGGCACTAGCTTACGATAAGCACATGGAATTTCTGGGTGGTGTTTGTGTCGGAACTGATATTTATTCATCTTTATAGAAGCTCTGCAGGATGAGGGAACCATGCCAAAGGCACTTCAAGACTGCTGATTCGCATCTATCTACAACTACCTAGGATGCGGAGAAAGTCAAAACAGAACATGGGCACGGTACGTCAAAATCTTGTCAACGCACTTTGCGCCAATCCAGGGACAGCTGTTTGTCTTGCTGGCTCTACCCAGAGCTGACGGGAGGTATGATGGCAACCTCGTCAAACTCCTGAATCACCGAACCAGTGTCATCACCAACACGAGTAACATCTACATATTCAAGATTGACCGTCACCATGCACGATGCCAATATCTTGTTCTTGAAGCCAGGATATTTGGACTCGAGCTCCACAAATAGACGAGCCACAGGCAAAGGCGCCGGCCAAGCCTCGTGGTCTCTGCCAGTATATGAGCTCGCGTTGGCAAAATAGAGCACGTTGAAGTGACCGCTGGGAACTGGAGAGGCCGGCATATCTCCTGCGAAACGATGCGAAGTGTATCCTATAGCTTTGCCTTGGGGGCTGTTAGCAGCAGCTCAATGCCAGCAACGTCAATGGGGTAAGAAGCAGGAAAACGGGGGTCTGGATCAGAGATCTTGGTGATAAAAGGTAACATCAGAATGTTCAGGTAATACATGCTATTAGAGCATCATTCCAGACAGATGGTGTACAAGAAGAAGCAGAGTCTTCGGCGCAGACAACTTACCACAAGTACTGGCATCATCAAAGTATGCAACTGCCACTACGGATAGAGGAGGTGAAGTTACCTCCGCCAAATGACGAAGCTTGTGTGTACTGAAAGAATTCCCCGGAGACCGAAGCGACTCGCGAGGTGGAAATTTATAGAGCTCCAGGTACCCCCGTCACGTGATGAGAGCGGGACTGCAATTTTGGCCAATTAGGTATGGAGCTTGAGTTGAGTTAAGAGATACGTAACATTTGCTTCGGATGAAAGTGTGCTTCTGATGGCCTTCGAGGTTAGGAGTTTGAAGGAAGAACTTTGTGGGTGAAGGACGACGTGAACGGTGGCTTCGCCATATAAGAACTTATCAATAAATAGCTCTACATGGGATGGCAGGCTGATGTCACGGGCGCGGAGCTAATTGCAAAGAGAGCAAAACTCCGGAATAGATGAGACTGCTTCGAAATTCGTATCTGATGGGGTATCGTACTGCGAGATGAGGAAGTTCTCTGAATGCCAAGTGGCGTCGATTTCAGGCAAATTTGGCAGCTCGCGCCTCTAGGTCCTGAATCCAGCCTTCCATCACCTTGACATTCTCCTTCATCAAAGTTTCGCCATCCTTCATGGAGTGCTCTATCTTTTCTAGGCCTTCTTTCCACAGCTTCAAGTCCCCAGTCATCTCGATCTGCTGAGATTCAATGCGCTCCAGCGTCTGGCTGGCGGTTGCAGCATCGGCATGTATGGCGCGCAATGACCGCAAGCGATCTAAAAGCGGCGGTAACATAGGTGTGAGGTTCTCAATTGTAGGCAGAATCCCGTAAAGGGCCTTTATCTTAGACTCTTGTTCCGACTCGTCAACTGGCGCCGGGTTCTGTTTGCCCAGTTCCTCCCTTAGGGCCTTTGCCTTTTCTCGTGTTTCATTGAGTTTATCCTGCTCCGCGGCCAAGGTACGCACGCGCCGGCTGATGGCGTCCAGATTTGACGTCGATGCCTGTGAAAGCGTGGATACTTGCTTCTCTAAGCCGTCAAGAGTTGGGAGAATCGCTCTTAGCAATCCATTCGAGCCAGTCTCGGTTGCCGACGACGAACCGATTCCTAGCGTTTTCTCCAACATCAGCAACCGGCGGTCGAAATCGGCGGCTTTTGCGAGGGCATGACTCTGTTCGTAAGAGGGTGCATATTTGATCGTGTATGTGGCGCCGTCTTCAGCCGGCACACCTTCAGCCTGGTTGACAGACGTGAAATTTGGGCCGGCGGCGTTTGTCGGTGCCTGCGTGGTGTCTAATCCGAGGGGCTTTGCTATTTCGTCCAGAACGTGACTTAAACTTCTCAGCCCTTCAGTAGAAATAGCTTCACTTTGAGAGTCTCCGTTGTTCGTAGTGCTCCGTTTCATGTAATCCGCCTTGGCCTCTTCCACCTCTCTCTTTAGCCTAGCAACTTTTCTTTCCAAGCTTTCGTCATCGCCACCGTCGTCGTCATCGCCCGACAAATCGCCAAGCTCGTATGTACCGTCATGTAGAATGCGTTGTCGGCGGCTAGACGCCCTGTATGATTTCCGTTTTCCGTCAACGCGGTCTGAGAACCTTGAAGTATTTGTATCCGCGTTGCCAGACAGAAATCGAGAGCGTGCCTCGTTGATGCGCAATCTCGTCCTGGATATACCGTTCTCATCATCGTCATCTTCATCCACGTCGTAGAATTCGTCATCGGACTGCGCTCTGTTGGTGGTGGTCTATTATCCATAAGTGCTGGGCCTGTGTGTGTTCAGAATGGAAGCGGCGTACCGGCACGGTTGAGTTGTCGTCTGTCAGTTCGGGTGTCTCGTAAATGTCTGGTGCCGAGTCCTGTTGTTTGGCGGTCAGTATTCTACTTGCAATTGTACACCATAGGTACTGGAAATATTACCAGGTCCGGTAAGGCTGCATATTTGCGGTTGAGTGTTGCCATGGTTATCGGGCGTGCGATCGAGATTCCTAATGAAATGCTATTTCACGCCTTGCGACCGTGTGGTTCCAGCGGACGTGATTGGGGAAAAAGGTATCGGATTTGCTTGAGAAAAGGCTCGCGGTCGTTCACAAGTTCTTGTGAGGATAGCGGTCGGCCTGCCACTTCACATGATGTAGGTATCAGGAACCTCAGGGGCTGCTGCAGTGCACTGTGCAACTGAGTGCGAAGTGGAGAGTTGTTCCAATGTTCCAGTTTGAATTGGCAGTTTGGCGGTTGTACCTTAGCTAGGTAGGTACACTCATCTTAGGCCGGCCCAACCTTAGACCCGTTGTCCCAAATCCCTGAAAGTGCCAATACTGCAAATTCTAAATTCCATTTTTTTTTCCATTGCCCATAACACCTCAAACCCATTCCAAAGAAGACAACATTTCATATTCAGGTATCTGGACCTGCCGTCAGTCCTTTTTTTTCCTCTTTCAATCACCATACCATCGAGCGCGACGCTGGAAAAACACCAGCGGCCCCAGTGCATTAGAGCCACTAGACCGCAGGGGCTTCCAGCGCATGGAGGCCGCTGGCCTATAGGGGCTTTCAGCGCATCAGAGCAGTCGGCACATGATTCCTCTTGTATGCGGAATTTCAGCTCTTTCTTTATTCACAATGTAGTCCGCTTAAGTGAGTAAAATCGATCGACGATCTTCCAAAACCGAATGAGATTTTCGGTACGGGGTTTTTGGAGCAGCCCTGGATGTCCGAGCCCCGGCAGCAACGACTTGAAGTCCAATTTCATTCAAGGCAGGCTTCCCTCCTTGTATGCGAGAAACTTATCTATTCAAGCAGGTGTTATTAGTTTATGAGACCAGGAATCGTATGTATTTACTTACCTCTATGGAGTAGCCTGTAGGTACGTTACAACTTACAAGTGAAGGCCCCCAGCATCTTGGTCTTTCCAGCGTCGCGCTCGATGATATGGAGATGAAAAAGATGCAAAAGGAGGACTGCAACGTGTAAGCAGCAGGCCCAGATACCGAATACAAAATGCTATCTTCTTTGGGCATGGTTTTGAGATGTTATGGGCGATGCGTCAAGAATAATTGGGGTAGGCCAGCAACCCGCATACAAGAGGAATCATGAGCCGACTGCTCTGATGCGCTGAAAGCCCCTGTGGGCCAGCGGCCTCCATGCGCCGGAAGCCCCTGTGGTCTAGTGGCTCTCGTGCATCGGGCCGCTGGTTCACAGAAGAGCCGGCGATATATACAATATCCTCCACTGTCCTGCTGTCTGTCCTCGGCAATGCCTGCATGTTCTGACTACATGATAGATGAACCATGATCTAATGTCCTGAATACATTATGAATCAAGAAAGAGCTGATATCCCGCATACAAGAGGAATCATGAGCCGACTGCTCTGATGCGCTGAAAGCCCCTGTAGGCCAGCGGCCTCCATGCGCTGGAAGCCCCTGTGGTCTAGTGGCTCTAATGCACTGGGGCCGCTGGTGTTTTTCCAGCGTCGCGCTCGATGGTATGGTGATTGAAAGAGAAAAAAAAAGGACTGACGGCAGGTCCAGATACCTGAATATGAAATGTTGTCTTCTTTGGAATGGGTTTGAGGTGTTATGGGCAATGGGAAAAAAAAAATGGAGTTTAGAATTTGCAGTTTTGGCACTTTCAGGGATTTGGGACAACGGGTCTAAGGTTGGGCCGTAACGTAAGCGCTCTGCAAATCCCGCCAAAACGCCAATTGGATTGACGCACGCTCGCACATTACGGCACGGCCTCATTGTGCTTGTTTCCACATTGTCGATTCGACTCGAGTTTACTCCGTACATTGCCGCTACCGATAACTGAACTCAGATACTTGGACCGATCACAGGAAGGCTTTTTCTACTTTCTTGAAAAGCCTGCACAACAAGTCATCTAGAACGCACCAAACTGTCAATCGTTTCCTGCAAGTCACGACGCAGTTGCCATCGTTGGCCCTTCGTCTTCGCCCTGGTGTATTTGGATATCTTGACCAGCATACCTATATGATTTGAGTCTGACATGCTACATGTAGTCTCTCGGTGCCGTTATTATCTATTCTGCTAGAAACTCTTGCTCAGCGAATCTGGCTCGCGCTACGAACCGGGTCACCATGCCATTGCTCGACAATCGATTTGCTAAGGGGTCTGTCAGGGTCGGGCTTAGCAAACGACAGCGCGCGCCTCATCTCTTGTCGAATTTCCAGGAGAGCCCTTCAGTCGAGCCAGAATCCAAGAAACTGAAATTGCCCACGGCAATTGATGATCCACCTGTCTCTAGCGATGAAGAGGACAGTCAATTAGGCACACGAACGCCCGTGTCAAGCGCCGGGACACCACAAAGAAAAGCCCACGCCATCCGGAATTTCTCAAAGGCAGAATTCAAGAAGCGGTCAAGAGCCATGGGTTTATCACGGTCAAGTGCCGAAGATTCGAGCTCAGGAGACGAACTGGCCACGCGAGGTGATATACAGACCACGGCATTCAGGAAAGCGCAAATGGGCGAAGCTTCGCAATCTAAGACTTCGAGAAAGAGAGAGAACTCGCCCGTTGGATCTGGAAAGAATAAGATTGCACTTGGAAGTAAAGAGCAACGAAAGGGCGAGGATACCTCCTTGAAGCGGCGGGAGAAAGCCGCTCCGACCCCCCCTCCCAGCTCAGCCCCTCCAAGCTCAGGTGAACATTTCACAAATGCACACGGATTCGTAAAGACGAAGAAGTCCAAGATCACGTACAAGAAGAGGGGCCAAAGCTCGCAGGAAAAGAACGTGGAAATCGGCACGTGTAAGTCAGCGAAACTGTTTCGTTCCTCCTTGGCTCAACAAAGTACTAATTTAACAGCAGATAAGGAGAAAAAATCAAGAAGAAAAATACAGATACCAGAAGACTTTGTGCGATCAAGCCCAGAGAAGCCAAAGGCCAAGAAGCTGCTGATACTTCCAGAGGCTATCCAATTATCACCGCGGCCCGTCGCGCCAAAAAAGCTGCTCCTGGTGCCGGCTCTGGACGACTTTGATGACAAACTATCGACGAAGGCAGAATCAATCACATCTTCTCTCAAACCCAGCTACAGAAAGGAACGCAGGAAACTTGGGCAACGGTTAGAGCTAGATAGGGCACTCTCCCCATCCTCGACAGTGTTGAAAAGCACCGCGTCATCAACTAGACCCGAACGTCAGAAAGTTCCAAATGAAGATCATTATCGGTCGTCATCGGTTGAATTGTCAGACATGGACGACTTCGCCTCCGAGGAGCTGGGTTCCCGAGACCGAAATCAAGTTGCAGAAGTGGCCAAACCCGAAGCCGCCTGTCCATGGTGCGGTGAAGAAGTTGACGCAAAACTGCTTCATGATTTCTCCAAGGGCCAACGCCTCAACGTGCGCCTACAGACCAAGTTCTGCCATGAACATAAGAAAAAGTCAGCTGAGGAAACCTGGCAGCAGAAGAATTACCCGCGAGTGGAATGGGACAGCATAGAAACGAGATTTGCCCGGCATCGTGCCCCGCTGCTCGCAATCATCAACGGAAGGCCCTCCCACTTCCGAACAATTCACAAGGGAAACATTGAAACCGGCAGGGCGAGGTCCATGAAGAAGGAGGGCAACATGAACCCAGGTTACTACGGGCCGCGGGGGTTCAACATCATGTGTGACTATCTGGTTGAGGAATATGGCAACTTATTAAAGAAGAAGGCTGTTGACGATATAGTCATAGCGGGCCGAGGATCTGCCTCATTCATTCAAAACGTGTTGGTGGCGGAGTTGGCGGTGCAGATGATCATGGAAGACATGCACGTGCCTGAGGACGAGGCCATCATCATTCTCGAGGACAGCAAGATGCTGGGCGAGTTAGTCCATGAGGACGGCTAAATTCAGCGCCGTTGAAGTGCCAACATTGAGCGTTAGTAACGAAGGGACCGAGGATGGTGTGACTAGGGGGCAGGGTGTGCAACTCGCGCCTCAGCGGTTTTCTGAAACGGCGTGTAGTGGCGAGATGATGGTTGATATGACAGCTCTTATGATTGACGAAAATCTACGAGCGTGCCACTGGCTCTCAGGTCAGGATGGCAATACACATTAGAATCTTCTCTTTGTTCATTCTAACTTTGTCGCTATATTAGTAATGCTATGGCCTCATAGGCACAAAGCCTCATCTCCCCTGCACTCATATCATCCAGTGTCTTCCCAGCCGACGTCACCAGCACCGCCTTGGCTCTGAAAGGAATCGTCCACGTCACCGACTCCTTGCTGAAGTTACAAACGACAAGGGCAGCTTCTCCATTCGGCGCAAACCTCTTATACGCAAATATCTTGTCGTTTGCCTCATCTACCAACTCGAAGTCGCCGTAAACTAAAATATCCTTGTGCTCCTTGCGCTTCTCCAGCGCCAGTCGATACATGTGAAATACCGACGTCGGGTCATTCACCTGCGAGGCCGCGTTGATATCCTTGTAATTGTCGTGAACGCGCATCCATGGAGTTGAACTCGTCGTAAAACCTGCATGCGGGGAACCATCCCATTGCATCGGAGTTCGAGCATTATCGCGAGACTTCTTCTGGTACTCCCCCTTGAACAGAGACTTGGAGACCTCGTCCGCTGAATCTTTGTGAATACTGATAGTTGAAGAAAAAGATTAGTATCTCGGATTCGTTCCTCAACTCGTCTTCTTCTTCGCTTTTTTACCTAAAGGCGAGTCGGAGAGGAGGGGGGAAAGTGGGTGGTTTTGGCAATGAAAAGACGACAGATGCTGGCAATGTTCCAAAGCGTCATGGGCACATACTCCCAGTGGTTCAAGCAATCAATGTCCTTGTAGTCCTCCATATCCCACTCTATAGGCACGTTTGTCATGCCAATTTCCTGACCTTGGTAGATGAACGGTGTGCCGGCTTGGAACGCCAGGAAGATGGCAATGAGCTTGGCACTTGCTTGTCGGTATTCGGGCCCGTCGTGGGCAAAGCGACTCACGGCGCGGGGTTGATCATGATTCTCCAAGTAAAGAGCATTCCAACCGTCGTTGTCGTACATGAAGCGCTGCCACTTGTTGACTTTGGTTTTCAGTTCAGACAGTGGCCAGGCTTTGGGCGAGAATTTGCCATCGACTCCGTGGTCGAGATCCATCCTATGCCGATTCTGTTAGAGATGTAGCCGGCAGTGAGGCTAGAAAAGGGGGGACATTCGCTTTGATGCATTCGAGAATGGCAAATGGGAGTATGAGACGGGCAGTAAAGTCGTCCTACAGTTCAAAATGAAATATCATGGCTAGTTCAGCACGATCAGCGGCAACGGCCTTGATCAATTCTTTCTCGTCGTGCACACATGGCATCTCGCCGACGCTGAAGGCATCATACTCCTTGAGAATGGCGCCAATCTCTTGGAGGTATTCATGGCAGCGAGGCCCGCAGGCATAGTATTCTGTCCCGCGCAGAAACCTTTGACTCGAGTCTGGGAATGACGGATCCTTACTGATGAAGTTGATGACGTCGATCCGGAAGCCATCGATTTCGCGGTCCAACCAAAAGCGCATGACATCGTGGGCAGCCTTTCGCACCGCCGTGTTGTCCCAGTTCAGGTCGGGTTGCTCTTTGCAAAAGAGCCGCAGGTAGTATTCGTCCGTGACCTCGTCGTATTCCCAAGCGCTTCCTAACATCAAGTCCATCAGTTGAGACAATGAGAAGTAGGATCTTTTACTTTTCATGAAATTCTCACATGGACCATTCGTCTCACCTTGGAAGTGACTTTGCCAGTTATTGGGAGGACAGCGATTCCCGTCTGCATCGAACTTTGCTGGTTTCCAGATATACCAATCTCTGTAGGGATTGTCCTTGGACTTTCGTGATTGCTGAAACCATTCATGTTGGTCGCTTGTGTGATTTAAGACTAAATCGAGGACAAGCTTCATGCCGCGCTCGTGGAGCACATCTCGCAATAGGTCCACATCGCCAATGTCTCCATATGGAGGATGTATTACTTTGTAGTCGCTGATGTCGTATCCCTGCGTTCTCCGAATAGCGTCAGTACAAGTGAAGGTTGTGGTTAGTCGTCGGGGTACTGGCAGAGTTTCAAGATTTCATTTGGATGGGCAACGAGCTATAGGAGATCGGTATCGTACCATGTCGAGTTGGGGGCTCTTGAAGATTGGCGATAGCCACACGATATCGACACCTAAGGTGCTCAGATAGTCTACTCGTGATATGATTCCCTTCAAGTCACCGAACCCCGACCCTGTAGAATCTTGAAACGACGCCGGATAGACTTGGTACACGGAACACTCTTTCCACCAGGCGCGCATCTGTTCGACTTGACCTTCCATCGCAACCGGCGCGTGTTTGTTCTTCCTTTACTACAGCCTCGCCAATAAAGAACGAGATGCAAATTAAAAGATGATGTTGGATTGCAAATGATAAACTTATAAAGGAGATGTTTCTTCCAAAGCACTCTTCGGCCTTCAATTCCCCGTTGCAATCTACCTAATAAACCAGCTAACCAATGGACAGGTCACAGCATGTTGTCCAATACGGGAGAAATGTCACGGACGATGGACCGGCATGTGGGGCGGGGAAGCTAGAGACCTAGAGAGGTAGGTAGTAGAGATTGGAGTTCACAACCTGTGGCGTTCATTATAGGTATCATCGATCTCTTTGGAGGAGGTTGAGGGGTAATCGGAATCCAGATTGTTCGTGCTATAAATACCTACGTAGGTAGGTACCTTGTACAGTTCGCAACATCATTGCGGGGTACCTAAGTTAGGTAGGTACATACCAGGTACCTACCTACGTACTGTAGATGGTAATCTAGGCGCCTAAGTTGGCTGTCCCAGTAAAGTAGACGATCTCCTTGGCTGGGTATTCAGTCACAGGTAGGTACAGTGACTCTGAATTTCCGTCGTACATATGGAACCCGAGGTTACCGAGGCCAGAAAATCAGACGGATCAGGTGTCTCCATTCCACTTCAACTCGAGATTTAAGGTTGGGTTGCGACGGTCTGGGAATGAATGCTTCCAGGTAATTTCCATGGCGGCGACCGCAGATGTCAAAAGAGAAAATGCCCTGGGACATCTGAATGATCTAACTGAATGGTGATAGAGCCGGGACAGGGCTTAAGAGAGGTAGGAAGTAAGTACTTCCACGTTGAGAGAGCTATAACTGTGAACCCCATCCCGCCATAATCATCATACTTCAGAGTTCAGACTCATATCTGACAAGGGGCAGCTCGGGGAAGCGGATCCTGGGGTTACAGGCAGCGGGAGTGACGGACGCACAGATCACCTTACGGCTCCAGCACTCGATGCCTCCCACATGGAGAAGCCTGGTATGTATATATGTACTCCTTATGTACATATTTAGGCATATGTACATGCCAACTTTGGACCTACATACGTAGGTAACATGTGGGCTTTGTGATGACAGAGGATTGCGAAATAACACAGGTCAATCTTTGTGGCAGAGAACAGAATGCTGAAGACCTCACCGCAGCTTTAGTTTGAGCTCGGGCATCCTAGCTGAGTAGGTATACATACATATATGTACGGAGTAGAACTTGCAAATTGCCGCGCGTGACGACTACGCTGGAAAAATGCGAGACTACCTACATACTACCGCAATCAGAAAAAGAGGCTTGTGCCTCTCGGGAGCGGGAGCCTTCCCACCAATCACGTTCGTTCCACCGAACACAGCCAGGATTGAACGGAAACAGGAGATGAGAAGTTGAGAACTGTTAGCCCATGGTTGCCGGGAATGCTCTGCGTCGAAGCTAAAACACACCCCAGAAAGGAAACAAAGAAAGTCCAGCAAAGAAGCACCGTAATTCTCATTTGCGGGAACAGGCCAGATGCAACCGGACCTTTTTATCTGTGCATCCGCGCATTCTTTGTCTGTATACTAGGCATTACTTCGGGCGTGTGTGACGATAATGGAGATGAAACAAGAGACACATTATATTGCAAAGGCCGCAAAGCGTTGAAGGTGCCGCACAGACTGGTGATAGAAATCAGATCGGTTCGGTTGAAAAATGCTGCCAGCTAATCTGATCAATCAATCAATGAGGTCGGTGCTCTTTTATTAGTGCTTCGCATGTGACGAACAGAGCATGCCTGTCTCAACAAAGCGGTCGCAGCAGCAGCATTGTACCTACATGTACGGAGTACATACTAGCTAAGCATAAGTACCTAGGTAGGTACATACTCCGTGTATGCGACTTTGTACGGAGTACATCACTACTGCACAAAGTCAACCACGTCTTGGCGCCAGGCCAGGCCAAAAGGCGTGATAAGATTTCCACTTGCAGCGCGCATTCACCACCTGCCACCCGCCACAGACTTGCACAGTCCACAGCCTCGCTCCCATCTCCGCCTACTTCTCGTCAGCCCTCTGCTTCACTTTAATGCTTCAAGTATCGACTACCCCCGCACATTCTTATATCGCACCTTGAAAACGGCCTCCTCAGCTGGCAACTATACTTTGAATCTTCCTTGAACTCATATTTGCGCATCCTGTCCCGACCTCCAGGAAGCGAAACCCAGTTGCAAGCTGGATCCGCCCTGGCGCCTGAAGTACCTGACAAACCGTCACCTGGGCTGCGTTCCCGGGAGAAGAAGCTACAGCTCTTGTCGCCAGTCCTTCATTAGGACATGAATGCATCTCAATCAGGGCATTCCCTCGGAAGGACATGGCCACCGGCTTCGCAGTCAGTGCCGGGAGACTGTGACGGAGAATGAGGCTGCCTCCCGCATCAGTTCCATCACGACCGCGAGCAACAGCACCAGTAGCACTCGATCGTCGGCAACCATAAAACCTTCGATGCCTTTGCCATCCATCAGTGCGCGAAGTGGCTCCAATATGAACATCGCTACAGACGATGCTGACCATAGCCGAAGGTGGGTGACCAACCTTTCTTTGCACCCAACATATGCCTCTCTGGTTGAAGCTGCGCATCGGTTGATACCCTGGTTTCAAACTACGAAGCTCTTCTCATGAAGCTTCGTCTCTATAGCCATTACTCATTTGTTCTATCATATTCTTGCTTGGCTAACGAGACATCTTTAGATTGTCTAGGGACGATGGCCAAGTGTCACCCACATCCACCACGGCCACTCGAGGTCCATTATCATCGCCGTCTGCCGCCTTTAGTGCCTTTGGCAGCAAAGATCGCCGATTGAGCGATCTTACGAACTACCGCCGCGACCTATCTGTTCTGGACTCGACTCGTTCCCAGCCACTCGCTTCCCCACCACATAATAGCCAACTCGTCGAGAGTCCAGGAGCCCATATTGCCCCTTGGATATCTTCGGGTGCACCTGCAGGCGCATCGCCCAGAGCCATGCCTACGAGCTTCTATAATGGTTCGAGCGACAGTGTATCCGTGGCGTCGCAATTCTCCCCTGGCCTTCCCTCCGTCGCAGGACGACCGGGTACTGGCTCGGGCTCTGGCTCGGGCTCCATATGCCCGGACTATGGCGACGTTGTCTATTATGATGTCGATGGGAGGCGGCCCTCGGTTGCCAGCATAGTCACAACTGCAAGTAGCCAAGGTTCCAAAACTAGTGCCAATCGTGGTGGCTTTCGCAAGCTACAATTCTTCTTTGGCGAAGAGTTTCCTGGCCGGGATAGCTCCGAGAGTAGCCTTCCTATTTCGATCCCCGGGAAGGATCAGCGTTCACGATCATACAGCCATGGCCGCCCAACCCAACGCGACCGCAACCACTCCAATGCGACTGACAGGGAACCATCGCCGGCTTCCTCAAGACCTCGGACGCCGGTTCCAAACCCAGAGGTTGTACCATTTCTTTACCAGGATAACACGGTTAGCCCTGTCCCCTATTTTTCATGCGTCTTGCCTCTGATCTGTGTGCTCTGGTCCCATCTTTAAACAATCTTCATCTCCCACCCCCTACACCTTCCAAGCCCAAAAAAAAGTTCCCCGCTCCTGAGAAGCTAGCTTATTACGAGCTTGGCCGTGTTAGCCCCTGTCCATGATCAATTCATCCGTCGCCACCCAATTTATGGCGACCAAACAAAAAACGTCAAAGCTCTTCTCCTTTGCCTTCCGCCTTGACACTTGATACGCTAGCTTGACTGCCTCTTTTACTACCACTCGTGGCTATGTCTCCTGCTGGCAACTAACTAGTCCCTTTATTATTGCAGGATATCGCACGATACGGAGAAGCCCCTGTTCGAAACAGTTTGGCTGGACCTGATCGAGGACGATACGTCACAGAAGGCTCAGGCCAAAACCCGACCAAGTCTTCTGCATCTGCCCGATCTGGTCCAGGTCCGCATCACCACTTGCAGGGCCACCACCAAGCACACCACCACCAAGCGCACCACCACCAAGCACACCACCACCAAGCACACCATCATCAAGCACATCATCACCACCCACACCATCATCATCGGCATAACAAAAGCAGCGATGATCCTAGGTCTTTGAGACCAACTGCGAGTAGAGAAGATTCTCTTATTAGTCATCATATCTCGAGGGACCGTGGCCCGTCCGCGGGCATGCTCAACCAACGTTCTCGAGCGCAAAGTCCGACACCCAGCGCAAGTAGCGGCCCCCCTGGTTCTCGGTCCGGCTACCATGGCGATGGAGCGACATCTCCCATCCATCATGGAAAGCGCGGTCTCCTGGACCGACTGCGGCGACACAGGGACAAAGATGACGGATCTGGGAGATTACGAGACCTGCCGCAGTCGACGCGTTCGTTGCAGACGAAGTCTTCCAGAGCAGACATCAGTCGATCGGATCCCTTGCCAAGTCAACATCCAGGCACACCCGAATCCGCCGAAAGCTTCGATCCGAGAAGTCAAACGCAGCGTGCTGCTACATTCAACAACAAGTTCCCCTTCTCCAAGAAGAATCGGGGCCAGAGGACGTTTGACTACAACGACGAACCAATTGGTCCGACTGAGCACAAGGACCCCGGACATGTTTATCATCTCGATACCAATCTGAACGATATGGAGGGTATCCTGACTAAACCCCCGCCCCTCACGCCCATAGACTCAGGCTTCATTGTCCACAACGTTGACGTAGATCGGAGGGAATCGACTATCGAAGGCCCGAAGGGTCGCTGGGACGCGCCCGATAGTTGGGCTGTGCGGAGGAATACCGAAGATAATTCCGAAGATGTACCGGATGTCGATGAAATTGGGAGCCCTCCACGACCCGACGAGAAGATAGTTTCATACTTCATTCGAATATTCCGATCCGATGGCACATTTTCGACGCATCAGATGCCTCTAGACTCCATCGTCGCCGATGTCATATCACAGGTTATTAAGAAGACGTATGTGGTTGACGGCCTGGAGAATTATCACATTATTATGAAGAAGCACGATCTTATCCGTGTCCTCGGGCCATCAGAACGACCACTTCTCATGCAGAAAAGGCTTCTTCAACAAATTGGCTACGAGGACAAGGATAAAATCGAGGAGTTGGGGCGAGAGGACAACGGTTATCTCTGTCGATTTATGTTCTTGTCTGCTCGAGAAAGCGATTTTCATGCCAAGACTATGGACCTGGGAATATCCCGATCGCAAAAGCTCAACTACGTTGACCTTTCCGGTCGCAACTTGGTGACGATTCCCATCTCTCTCTACTCCAAAGCCGCTGATATCATATCTCTGAACCTATCGAGGAATTTGTCTCTCGACGTGCCTCGCGACTTCATACAGTCTTGCAAACAGCTCCGAGACATCAAATACAACAATAATGAGGCGAGGAGACTGCCCCTGAGCTTGGGCCGTGCTGGACGACTCACGTTTTTGGATGTGTCGAACAATCGGCTCGATCAGTTGGAGCATGCTGAACTGAATATACTCACCGGGTTGCTCAAGATGAACCTGGCGAACAATCGACTGACTCACTTGCCCTCATATTTCGGAGCGTATCAGGCACTCCGTAGTTTGAACATTTCGTCGAATTTTCTCGATAAGTTTCCGCCATTTCTGTGCCAGTTATACAGCTTGGTAGACTTGGACCTGAGTTTCAACGCCATTGCAAGCCTTCCTAACGAGATTGGGAATCTGAAAAACCTCGAAAAGCTGCTCATCACCAACAACAGGCTGGTCGATGAAGTTTCTGAGGGGTTTCGCCAGTTGTTGAGTCTACGTGAGTTGGACATCAAGTACAACTCCATCACGAGTATCGACATCATATCAGAGCTCCCCAAGCTGGAGATTCTGAATGCAGCGCATAACCACATTTCATCCTTTGTGGGAAAATTCGAAGTCATCAGGCAACTGAAACTGAACTCGAATCCACTGAACAAATTTGAAATCGTTGAGTTGGTCCCGACCTTGAAAACCTTGAACCTGTCGCACGCACAGCTTGCAAGTATCGACTCCGCATTTTCCAACATGGTCAATCTAGAAACGTTGGTATTGGACAGGAACTACTTTGTGTCCTTGCCGCAGCAGATTGGAACGTTGAATCGGTTGGAGCATTTCAGTATCGCCAACAACTCCGTGGGCGAGCTTCCTTCCCAAATTGGTTGCCTTACCGAACTTCGAGTCTTGGACGTACGAGGCAATAATATTTCAAAACTGCCAATGGAGATTTGGTGGGCGAATAAGCTCGAGAGCTTCAATGCCTCCTCCAACGTGCTTGAAACATTTCCCAAACCTGCGTCAAGGCCACCCCGAGTTCCTGGAGAGGAGACGCCAGGTCCGCCTCCTGTTCCGAACGGCAAACCGCTACCTCCGAATGCATTAACATCGACCCCGAGCTCGGAGACACTAGACGAAGACAGAAGACCCAGCCAGGCCTCGAGCACGCTGCTCAGTGTCGGCCCGTCGCCAGTGCTCGGCGGTGCAGACAGGAAGAACTCGGTTGTGTCGGTGTATGGAAAGGGCGGGCGAAAAACGTCTGTCGTTTCTCGGGCTGCCTCACAAGCCACCAACTCCACCACACCTCCCCCAGCGACGAGGAAAGACTCGACACTTTCGTCGAGGCTCACCAATACTTTTGCAGGATCGTTGCGGAACTTGTCTCTTGCTGACAATCGACTGGATGACGATGTTTTTGACCAGATAACTCTCCTATCGGAGCTTCGCGTGCTGAATCTTTCGTACAATGATGAAATCAGTGACATGCCCCAGAGATCAATCAAGAACTGGCCCCAACTGGTAGAGCTGTACCTATCAGGTAACGGTCTCACGTCGCTTCCGGTGGACGACTTGGAAGAGTCCAGTCTCTTGCAGACGCTGTACATCAATGGCAACAAGTTCACGAACCTGCCGGCCGATATCTCGAGAGCCAAGAAGCTCGCCGTCTTGGACTGCGGGAACAACTATCTCAAATACAACATTTCCAATGTTCCATATGACTGGAACTGGAACCTCAATCCCAACTTGCGCTATCTCAACTTGTCCGGTAACAAGCGATTGGAAATCAAACAGACGGCGTGGACTGGACCAGACGGCCCCGGTACAGCCAATCGGGAGCAATACACGGATTTCAGCAGATTGTTGAATTTGAGAATCTTGGGTCTCATGGATGTCACGCTGACGCAACCAAGCATTCCGGACCAAAGCGAGGACCGACGGGTGCGAACATCAGGCTCTCTGGCAGGCCATCTTCCCTATGGCATGGCTGATACGCTTGGGAGGAATGAGCACCTGTCTACGGTTGATCTCGTCGTGCCGAGGTTCAACTCTTCCGAGACAGAGATGCTTCTCGGCCTGTTCGATGGACAGGCTCTGTCAAGTGGCGGTTCCAAGATTGCCAAATACCTCCACGAGAATTTTGGCCACATCTTTGCGATGGAACTCAAGGCGCTCAAGAATCGACCAGACGATGGCCCCGTTGACGCGCTTCGGCGAGCGTTTCTCGCCCTGAATAAGGACCTCGTCACCATTGCTGTGCAGCATACTGAGGAGAGACCTAAGGCGTCTCATAGGGGCTCGGCGCAGCCGGTCGTCCTTAGTAAGGAGGACTTGAACTCTGGTGGCGTTGCTACGGTCGTCTACCTCCAGGGCACGGAATTGTACGTCGCCAATGTCGGCGATGCGCAGGCCATGGTCATTAAAACCGATGGCAAACACGAGATTTTGACCAGGAAACATGACCCAGCCGAGCCTTCAGAGCGATCAAGAATCAGGGAAGCTGGAGGTTGGGTATCTCGTAACGGCCGACTCAACGACTTGCTACAAGTTTCTCGTGCATTTGGCTACGTCGACCTCATGCCAGCCGTTCTCGCCGCGCCGCATGTCAGCAACATGACCATCAGAGAGCAGGACGAAATCATTCTACTGGGCACAAGCGAGCTTTGGGAATACCTGTCTCCTGGGCTCATCACCGACATTGCCAGATCGGAACGTCAGGATCTCATGAGAGCCGCGCAGAAGCTTCGCGACCTCGCCATGGCATACGGCGCGTCGGGCAAGATCATGGTCATGATGATTAGCGTAGCAGATCTCAAACGACGAGTGGAGCGCTCCCGACTGCATCGCGGTACGAGCATGTCTTTGTATCCCTCTGGCATACCAGACGACACTCAGGTCCTATTCACGAGGAGAGGAAGAAAAGCGAAGGGAGACGTGCTGGATTCGTCGCTCAACCGACTAGAGGCTGAAATTCCTGCTCCGACCGGCAATGTTTCCATCGTGTTCACGGACATCAAGAATTCTACGACCCTGTGGGAAATGTATCCCAATGCCATGAGATCCGCCATCAAGCTTCACAACGAGGTCATGCGGCGGCAGCTTCGACGGATTGGTGGATATGAGGTCAAGACTGAAGGCGATGCTTTCATGGTGTCATTTCCCACTGCCACGTCGGCTCTGCTTTGGTGCTTCGCGGTACAGATGGAGCTGCTCGAAGTAAATTGGCCTTCTGAAGTCCTGAACTCATCTTCCTGCCAACCCATTTACGAAAAGGACGGCGCCTTAGTGTTCAAGGGGCTTTCGGTGAGGATGGGCATTCACTTTGGAAACTGTGTGTGTGAGACTGATCCTGTCACGCGGCGCATGGACTACTTTGGGCCAATGGTGAACAAAGCTTCACGAATCTCAGCTGTTGCTGATGGCGGTCAAATAACAGTCTCATCCGACTTTATTTCCGAGATCCAGAGATGCCTCGAGACCTACCAAGATACGGAACGAATGATTTCGGCTGGGTCGGAAGATGCTTTTGACGATGATACGTTTGCGACTACGATTCGCAAAGATCTACGATCTCTTACCTCTCAAGGTTTCGAGGTGAAGGAGATGGGAGAGAAGAAGCTCAAAGGACTCGAAAACCCCGAGGTTGTCTACTCACTGTACCCCCACGCTTTGGCTGGGCGAATTGATCAGCACCAGCACCAAGAGCGTCGAGACGAGGGTCCTGAAAAGCCAACCATCTTGGCTCCTGGGGGAGAACTCTCTCTTGACCCCGAAAGCATATGGGCACTCTGGAGAGTCAGCCTGCGTCTCGAAATGCTCTGCAGCACACTCGAAAGCGTAAGAAACCCAGGTCTTGAGACACCAGAACCAGAGATCCTTGAACGCATGAAATTTAGGGGAGGAGAAGTCACAGAGCGGTTTCTGATCAAGTTCATGGAGCACCAGGTCATCAGAATTGAGGTGAGTGTGTCACACAGAATGAATGCTACATCTTCATCAATCTACTTGAGAGCTCACTAACATATGCAGGCTTGTTCTTCAATCTTGTCAATGCGTCATCTCGCCCGTGGAAGCGGCGCACTTCGCGAGCTGGACGAACTGCGCGGACCTATGTCCTTGATCTTGAATTACTTTGCCAATCAGCAACAAGAGCTCGCACGATATAAGGAAAAATATGGCGAGCTTTCGGAAAGCGATCATAGCAGTACTTGAAATCAAAATGTTGGGAGATAACGGGGACCCAAAAAGGAGGGGATTTGTGTTTGTTGTTGTCTAGTCAGGTTTAATTGTTCACTTCCTCTCTTAGTTCTGCGATACCTGACGACAACGACAACGGCAACACGAAGCAAGCATGGACGATGCATGGCGCTGGGGATGGTTTACTGGCTGTACATTTTTTTTGATCAATGGGGCATCGCAAAGAAGAGAGACTTCTAAGGGATTGGGAAATTGAAACTGATTGGGCTCGGGCTGCATCTTTTGGGCATACATGACTGTCTCGGTAGAGAGTGGTGCTTTTTCTTTTCTTTTTTTTCTCGGAGCGGCTTCGTTTGGGGTTTGGGATGGGTAAAGGATGGGCTGGCGACCATAGCAACCGGCGTTTGGGTCTTTACTCTAGTCCTTCTACTCTACAATTTGGTTATCATTATTCGCTATCATTCTGACACTAATCGTCCGGTATATGCGTGTGCGTGTGCGTGTGCGTGTGCATATCTATGTATGTAGTACCATAGTATGGTTCTCCGAAAGCCCGAAAGCGCGACCACGCAGAGAAAGCATGCTTTCGATGCGGGTCTCGATTTTTTGAACGAAAGAGTGTGGATACCTACCACAATCCCGGCTTGCAGGACTCGGGTATGTGATACTTCTTTGAGTCCAACCGTTTTTTTCATATCTGGCTTATGTCTTCCACGCCAATAATGCTCGAGGTGTGCTCAGATCACACTCTGGGATCAGGGCGGAAGGAAAGAAAAGAAAAGAAAAGAAGAAAAAAACCACGCGAAGACGGTCGTGAATTCAAGAACACAGTTTGCATAGCTTAATAGAGACTCCTGCAACACTAATACCTGGAATGCTAGCGACGACATATCTGCAATCTTTTCTCAGACAAGGCTCCTCCGCTCCATGACATACACGCGAGGTGCCATCCTCGGTCCAACCCACCAACCTCCCGTGTATCGCCTTACACGCTCTCTCAGCACCGCAATCCAGGCGCCCAGCCCAAGAGCTTTGTGCTCTCTACTCCTATCCGGATCCGGCTCCCCAGGACGCAATATATCAACGCCGCTGTACCCATGTACTGCCCCCACGACCGCCCACTCGCCGATTGCCAGCGCTGGATCCTCCAGCAGGGCATAGTCGAATTTCTGCCAAAATGCGGGCAAGCCCAGCTGTTCGCTATGCTCCGTCTTGTCGAACAGGTATACTGGAACGTTGAGTGCCGCCGCATCCTTCTCGCTGGGAGAAAAGTCCATGAGCGCAAGCGGCAGACCTTGCTTGTTCTGGTTAAAGAGTGACAGGCCCGTCATGCAAGTCAGGACGTCGGCGTGAGCGGTGACAGGCCCAGCGGTATAATTCCCCACATGCATATACAGCTGAGAGAGCGCTTCTCCGCCAGGATAATTCAGCGACGAGAGGAGAAGCATGGCCGTGCTGGCAGCAAAGGTCGCCAGTACGGAGAGCAGCATCGTCGCGGAAAGGAGCTTGTATAATGGCGATTTGGCCACGCGGTTGGATATCCAGCTCGCTGCGAGGGCAGCCGCGAGAGTCAGCGACGGGATAGTGTAGAAGACGAAGCGCGTCTCTTTGTGAGGCTGCAGAGAGTAGATGGCGATGTAGCCCAGACAAGGGGCCAGGAAAGCCCTCGTCCGGGACGCCAGAGAAGGGTGCAGGAGCGCCAAGGCGACGAGAGGCAGGGCAAGTGGATTGAGGAGTAGGCGCGGTATAGCGGAGGTGAAGTAGTAGTGCCAGGGAGATGTGCCCCAGCTGGAAGACTGGCCGCGAACGGCGTTGAAGTAGAAACCCCATAGCTCGGGCCAGAGAGGCTGCTGCCAAAAGTAGGAATCTATGGGGACTGAGATGATGAGGGAGCCGGCAAAGGAGACGAGGCCGTAAATCGCGAGGTCTCGCACGGAGAGTTGTCGCGTCAAGAGCAGGTACAAAGACGTGGTGGCGAGGAGGATGGCAAGCTCAGCGCGAAACACGACCCCTGAGAAGGTGAGGATCATAAGGGCCTGCTTTTGCCGGCGGGCTACGGCAGTCTCATCTGATGCAGATGATGAAGACGGCGATGACTGGGAGGTTTGCTGAGGGAGCAGGAGGGCTAGGGCAACGGTTGCTGGGCGTCGGTGCAGAGTCAGTTTTTTGATGATTCATGTGTATAGAGAACATGCCGAGGAGTAGGAGGTCATCAACGTACTCAGCCCAAACGCAAACATGTTTGGCAGCGTCCTTCCCAGATAATACACTACATGGAATTGGCTCACCAGCAAGACAGTCCACCACCGGGCGGCCGGACGGCCAAATACGCTTCGCACAGCTTCCTTGAAGACGACCAGACACGAGGCGTTGAAGACAGCCAGGACAGCCCGGACAATGAGCTGTGCGTGCGAAAAGCCCAGCAGCGCAACAATGGGCTGCGACACACCAGCTAGAAGGACCGCGCCGACAAATGTGCGCGGCACAACGCCGGGGAAGCTCAAGTGGTCATAGGTCTGCAGGAAGCGCTCGTGGATGGACGAAGTGGGCGTCCCGTAGGTGAGGATGTCATGTGTGGCTTGGAGGTTGAAGGACTCCTCGACCTTTGTGTATGGTGAGAGGAGGATGTGTAGGAGAGGTAGGAGGAACAAAGTTGATGTGAGAAGGCGATCTTGATATACGAATTCAGCATGAGACATAGAATCTAGTTGGCTTTTGTTCTGCGCTCAATTTTGTACTATGTAGAGGGTGATGAGATGTACGAACCGATGAGTGTCATGGTGGCATCTGCGCCGGGCTGCTGGCCGCGACACAAGTAAATAGGCTATGCAACAATCTCAGGCGAGGCAAGAGGGCTGAAGTGGATGTGGATGGTTTCTCTAGTCACATCGCTGCCGTTGAGGAGTATAAACGAGCCCTTCAAAAGACGCTGTGACTGAAATTAAGCAAACGTGTTGAGTTACATATGAGGTATGTACATATGTATGTATGTATAAGAATCCGGGGAGGTAGGCTTCGTAGGAGGTACTTCATCAACAGGGGTGTACGTCCATCGGGCGTCTATCTACCACGCCTTCCACCAACTCGTTCCCGGAGCGGCGCAACCATCCCCCGCCAGGGCGAACAGCTCACCTTCCTCCAAGTCCACGACATGTCATCCGCAAGCTCACAATCGCCAGAACCCTTCACTCTCTTCCAAACCGGCCGACTAACTACGCGCCACGATGTTGTTTTTCGGCTCGTTCCTCTACATCACAGTCCTCCTCATCAACGCCGTCGCCATTTTAAGCGAAGACCGATTCCTTGCGCGCAGTACGTTGCATCCAACCTACCAGACCGAAACCGAAACTGAAGCCATGGAAGCTATCCTTGTCCAGGAAGAAAGCTTTTGGCAGAAGATGTGGATAAAGAAAAAGGGACAGGCAGCTACTGACAGTCTCATGCAACAGTTAATCTCTCCCCCTCATCTCACGACCCCGCCTTCGGGACCTCGTCCGACGCGGGCATCAAGGCCAAAACAATTCACCTCATCGCTAGTATCCGCACCATTATGCGAAGTACGTTCTCGTTACGACACGCGCAACTCCTTCTTTGACTCTCTTATCTGCTCTTCCCATGTCGCATGGCAAAATTTAAAAGGAAAACGAGATTTGTGCAGAAATCTGGATGAAGCGAACAAGAGAAGACTAATCGTTACAAGTGCCCTTAATATTCGTCAATTCGGTTGTCATCCTCTACGAGTTGATATTGGGTTGAAGTTGATGAAATAGCATGGGATGGAATGGAAGATATGAGTTCAGGCTGGCTTGAAAAGGGGACTGACTTAGCGAGGGGAGGTATCTTTTGGGAACCATTACAAGTTGATGCGACGGGACATACGGGCGTTTTTTTTTACGAAGCAAACTGGCGTTTTCTGCTTTATGTTGCCATGGAGGTCTGAGTGCCTCCTCTTTTATTTCTCACTACTCTCTGACTATGCGAGACCGCAAACTGTGTTGGTTTTGAACACATACATGTGAGGGGCTGCTGCTTCTTGAGCGAGTGTTGCGCCCTGCTGGGCAAAAACACCACGTGGCACGGGCAGAGCATCACACGTAGTGAATATGCAGAGCCATGACGCAGATATCTACTATCTACTCGAGAATTCTCAACGCTCCATCCGCATAGCCGTGCTCCATGATTCTCGTGCATGCATCTAAGTATTGTTTCCTGTCTCACTCAAGAAATGCACGCCAGGCCCGCAGAGCTGTGACACCGTGCTCAAGAATGACACTAGATGGAGGATGATGAAGGACGGGGAAGATATAAAGCTCAGAAACTTCAACTGAAACCTTCTTTCACGTCCTGCTATCACATATCGTAATCTCACGTTATATTTCCTCTCTTCCTATCCCCGGCCTAGAAATCACCCCGGTGCTTCTTGCGTATCTACACGAGCCAGCAAGCTCCATCTTTTCGAACCTACCTAGATTCAAGTCCCTTTGCTTTTCCCGAAATAAGGATATATCAAGAATACTCAGACAGGCTAAACGCCACATGGAGAAAGACATCCATCCATCCATCAACAAGGTAAAAAGACAGAAAGAAAGAAAAAAGGAAATCAGAGGACGCTTCCACGGCTGATCCTGTCGCGATAAATATTAATGCGCACCATCCCCCGTAAATATCCCACCTTCGTCCCGACTTCCAACCCCCCACCCCTTTCTTCCTCTTCGCCTCGGCCCTCCTCCTCCCTCCTCCCATCCACATCCACATATCAATCACGAAAGTAAATTCCCACCACTCTTCTTCCTTCCAAGCCCAAGCCCCAGTCGCCCCTTAATCTTCTCCCCCGGCGTACTCGGCGTATCAGCCCTGTCCCGCCCTTCAATTTCACCTTCCCCTTCCCCCGTAACTGGAATCACAATCGGAGGAACCGGTGGCACACTCCCCTCCCCATCACCACCACCGCTCTTCTCCCTATGATGTCCAAAAAAACTAAAGCTCTTCCGGGCCATGAGCCTCCCCCCCCTCTTGGACCTTTCAAAAAACGGCAGGGCCCCGAATGTGGTTATCCCAGATGAGCCCGGCGACCCTGGTACATCAGCATTGCCATCATCATGCTGCATCTTCCGTGCCTCATCTTCCTGGGCTGCACTCTTTTTACTTGCATCGAGGGCCTTTTGCAGCTCTTCCTGTTCCTCGTGCCGCATGTGTAGTCTTTGGAATGTTTCTTCGCGGCGGCGCTTCTCGTCTTCTTTGGATTGTCGGGCTTCTTCTTTGGCGGCTGCTTTGGCTTGTTTGGATTTTTCTTTTTCGGCTTGTCTGGCGAGTTTGTCGGCGAGGTCGCGTTCTTTCTTTTCGCGTTTCTTGTCTTCTTTGCTGAGAGCGTGACCGTTTTGCTTGACTCCTGGTGGCGGTTTCCCGGGACTACTGGTAGTTGATGTGGCTGATGCGGCTGCTCCGGCGGTTGGAAGACCAGAGAGCTTCTCCGTCTGAGTGTTTGTTCGGGTCAGCATCCCGGGAGCGGTTTGCACATGGGCGAGGCTGGAGAGGGATTCGCTTTCTGGTATGGGAGGGATAGGATGTGTTGTTTGGCGCTTTAGTGGTGCCGAATCCCCCACCTTGTCGCTGTCCTCGTGGGCGACGTTGGCGGCTTCCGTTGCCAGCTTGACTTCTTCCACGCCTTCCTTCTCTTGCTCCTTGCGGACTTTCTCAAACGTGGTCTCCTGGTAGAAGAGGACGTACGCGGTAGCCATGCCGGGCTTGTCCCCAAAGAAATTGCGCACGAAATGCTTGTCGACTGGCTCTACCATTTCGTCATCGAATAGTAGCCATCCTCTGTCCGGGGTTTTGATTATGGATACGTAGTGGCCATGGTACGCGTTGCCTCCAATGTGCACCACCACGGCGTATAGTTCGTACAGGCGATCGGGGTCTGCGGCATCGTCTGTCGTGTTGAACATGCGGAGGTGATACGGATACACCACGCGATGGAACAGCTTCTGGAGGCGGCTATAGTCCTCGGTATATTTGAATCGCTTTAGATGCAACGTCAGAATCTTGGGTAACCGCTTCACCTTCATGCGCTTCTCTGCCTCCTGCAAGCCACCGCAATGGTCGCAGTGGAACTTGTTCCGCTCACAAAGCATCTCCTCGGCGGAGAATTTGCGCAAGCAGGACGTGACCGATGCATGCTGCTCGAGGTCGATGGAGAGATCCAGAAACGTTTCGTCGCGTTGCGACGCAGTCTCACAAGTAAGACATCTCGTCTCTGAAGTCAAGACGCCTTCAAAAATGTCATGAACCCAGCCGGTTCCCGGCGATTGATAGCCGCTGGTAGCATGATTCGAGAGGGCAGATCCAACGACATTCCTTACTGACTGCTCAAGGTTATCCTGCTCCTTTCGGCCGTCGAGTGCCCGACTGCTGCGCGCACTCTGTTCCACATTTGTAATGACATCGTTGAGAACGAGTCCATAGAACTCATGTGCGTCTTGATGCATTGAATTTCGAAACATCTCATTGTCGCGTTTGAAGACTTCGAGAAACCGTTGTGGACTCAGAATTCCTGTTCGCGCGGTAGTATCCTGCAGCGCAACGAATATGTCTTTCAGACCAGTAAAGGTACACTCTTCCATGCCATATGGGAGAGAATCATCGCGCGAGAGCTCCAGAATAGGGCCTTTCTGCATGGCTTGCTTTTTCTTGTACTCGGGCGTATCAGGCTTGTCCTCGGGCTTGACGGCTTGAGCGGCTGTAAGCTGGCCGGAACCCATACTCTGTCGCTGCTTGAGCGACTGCGACGCGCCCCCGTTTTTCTTTTTCTCAATCGGCGTTGTCGCATCTGGGCCGGTGAGGTCTCGAAACGTTACCGTGACCTTCGGGCCAGGACAGCTGCCATTCGGGGCATTTGGGTCATCGAAGGGCGGGAAGTAGGGATAATTGATGACGCTTTGTCGGAATAGGTCGGAATGGAAAAGGGCTTGCACGATCGAGTTGCAGTAGCTGTGATGGGGGGCATGTCAGCTCGGTAGGACGCGACAGGGCATGCGAAAGGGGACAGCAAGTCATACCAGGTATTGCCAAACTACAAAGGAAACAGTTAGCAAACTGAACTCTGTTTTGTGCGCTCGTTGAAGAGTGCATCGGCGCATTGATCGAGCAGGGCTTGGTCAATGGTAACCAACACGCATACTGCAGAGTAAAGACTTACGTTCTCGAACCCATAGTATCTGTCACTGCCGTCCTCCGGTAGTGGCCCTGCATTCTGCAGCATCTTTTCCAAAGGAGTGATTTCGAAGACGGGTTCGTCTTTCTTCTTCGCTTGCGCATCTTTTGACGTTGGGCTTGGCAATGTCTATGCAAGGTCGTCAGCAGTTGGGGTCTTGACCATGGCTTGGCTGGTAGTCATTGCCAAGGGATGACAAGCAAAAGATGAGACGATAGCGGTTCGGTCGCTGGGTTGTTTTGTGCGACAGTGACTTGCTCGCCAGGGGCGGTGACATACAGAGCTGGCGCTCTTGATCTTGGTGAGGAACCCAGCCATGCTGCCTTGATAATCCCACACAGAATCGCCGAGTTTGACACGTCTTGGTGGCTGACGAGGCCGTAGTGGCCGTCGTGTTCGTCGTTGTCACGCTCAGCGGCCAGGCATCGAGGACCGCTTCGAACCAGCTGGTGGATGGAATTGCCAGCCCCCGCTGCGCAGCACCCACGACAGTTGCCCACAGGAGAAGGTCGATGACAGGGAATACAAAGTATTGTTCGCATGGAAGAGTTTGGGGAGAAGTCGGCGAGCAATCAACAGTTGAGGAGCAGCGAAGAGAAGCGTCGAGACGAGCAGCGTAAATAAGCGAGCGAATTATGGTGGACGGACGGTAGCGAAGTCTGAAGAGGAGAGATTGAGCGGCGAGATCCATTGGGGGAAACAGTAAAACCTACCCTCCCAGGGCCCCTGTCTACTACCCTCCTAAGTGGGTCTCAAACTGAAATCGTCAGCGATTGGTCAGTTCCGAAGTCAGGTGGACCCTCCGCAGGATATGGATTGTCGTCACATAATTCAAGACGGTCTTTCAATTAAAAGTTTAACGCTCAGTACAAGACGCTGACTTGGTCGCGCCGCGCACGTGACGTGCGAAATTTTTTTCACCCGTCCACTCCGGATATGACCTTGCCCCTTCAATCGCTGTAAGTAGAATGCCAGTTCATTGACTGAAATCAAGTTATTAATACCGAGCCTATCGAGGAACTCGATGTCGTAGCGGTAAGTGAGGTGAACGGGAGAATTGAACTGTTCAAATACTAACAAAATATAGGAAGATGGGTTTCTCAATGAAGATTTAGGTCTTCACTTGTTTTCTGCAAGGAGCGAGCACTACAAGGCCGGCATGCATCCGGAAGCCGTGTGTGCCGAAACGGTTCATCACACGTCTGTCATACCAGACTACCCTATCAGCTCTGAAAAAGGTTTCGCGTATGTCATTCGTACGGATGGATTGCCTTCGAAAGATATTGAGGAACCCTGGAAAGCCGTAAGTAAAGCTTCCGTGTTTCACCTGGAAAGCTTTGCGGTCTTCCGCGTACGAGAGAGAGGGTTCCCACATCATAATGGTGTGCCATCAACGAGGGATCGATATGCTCGCAGTGTTTTGCACCATTGCACACAAACTTGTGCATATAGCAAGGGAATGACAACAAAAATGCTAAGTTAACGGGCTTTTTAGACCCATTCCAGTCGACACGGTATTGCATCTATGTATGTCAGTGTGCTGATGCAGTCAGTCAGCGACACGGAAGCTTTACTTACGGCTTTCCAGGGTTCCTCAATATCTTTCGAAGGCAATCCATCCGTACGAATGACACACGCGAAACCTTTTTCAGAGCTGATAGGGTAGTCTGGTATGACAGACGTGTGATGAACCGTTTCGGCACACACGGCTTCCGGATGCATGCCGGCCTTGTATTGCTCGCTCCTTGCAAGTGAAGACCTAGATCTTCATTGAGAAACTCATCTTCCTATATTTTGTTAGTGTTTGAACAGTTCAAGTCTCCCGTTCACCTCACTTACCGCTACGGCATCGAGTTCCTCGATAGGCTCGGTACCGTCCTCAAATTGTGTATCCGGGTACGACTGCATAAGATACGGAGTACATAGAAGGGGGCGATTGAAGGGGCTAGGTCATATCCGGAGTGGACGGGTGAAAAAATTTTCGCACGTCACGTGCGCGGCCCGACCAAGTCAGCGTCTTGTACTGAGCGTAAAATGTTTAATTGAAAGAAACCGTCTTGAAATGTGTGACGACAATCCAATGTCCATACCCTGCGCGGAGGATCCACCTGACCTCGGAGCTGACCAATCGTTGACAATTTCAGTTTGAGACCCACTTAGGGAGGGTAGTAGATAGGGGCCCCGGGAGGGTAGGTTTAACTATACCCTCGTGGCGCCAAACGTGGGGATCGCTCGGTTGGGCGATAGGGAACCAGGTCAGGGGACTTTGCAGCGCGGGGATAGGGGAACGCGGGGCAATGGGGGCCATACATGATGATACGGAGATATGCGTGCACAGATGCATGGATGAACTTGAATTGACTGTCACGAATCCAAGATGGCTGGGTAAGTAAACTTAAATTTGGACACACCAGCGCTCTTCATCTCCCTCCTTCCCTAGGCATTCCGTCAAATCTGTCCTCTTCTGACCAACACGAACGAAGAAAGATCTCATCGCTATCTGATTACATCATACCCGCCCTCGCACCACCCATCGCGCCAACGCCAAGAGGCCCCGTAGAACCGCACTTGGCGCATCCCCCCCCCAACGCATTAGGAAGTCCGGAACCCGAAAAACCTGTCACAGCCCATCATTGTGGTCACCGTAGTGTGCTGTGGTCAGCAGTCCACGTGTATCCGCCTGCAGCAACAGAAGTCCCGGGCCGCTGTCCTGTTGTACTGTTGGTCTCATCTACTATGTTCTTAGGACAGCCCTGGCCAGGGCCCAGGGCCAAGGGTAAGGGCAGGAGATATTTGTCCTCCATCGTGCATCCACCGATCATATGACGTGGGCAGAAAAGAGGGTGGCTTCTATGTATAGGTACTGTGACCAGTCTGATCTAGTTACATTCAACAACTTGCTACAGATGGCCTTTCATTTTGTCTCTACCGGAGAAGAGAATCCGGACTGATAGAGCCTATATCGTCCCACCAATTTGGCCGCAAGTCTGTGCATCGTGCTGCTATGTCGCTGAACAGGGTGACATGAGGAGGGCCATTGCGGGACACTGGACACTCTGGTATCACAAATACCCTCTGTGCGGGATCCGGGGATGAAAGGTTAGATATTCTTACCAGGAATGTACACAAGCGGTTAGATCTGTGTTTTCTCGTCCATTTCCGTCCCCGTGCCTACAGTTACATATTCCAAACGACATCTCGGGGGAATGACCTCGGCGCCAGCCTGTCACCACCGATCTGATAAACAAATCACGAAGAACAAATGGCATGATAGGCATCGGTTCACAGGATAGTTCACAGGATTTACGACACAGAATAAGTAGGAACTATCATCTGCCGCTACAACATACCGTCACTAAAATGACTTGATCTACTTCCTCTCCGTCGGAGGCGGTCCCCCCGTTGTTGGAAGACCCATGAAAATCTTGAAATAGTCCTAAGAAGCACATCAGCATGAAGAATTCGGTGGCGTGGGCTCCGTCACGTAGACTTACATAGATCATCCACTGCAGGCCGGTCAAAGTGCCAACCATGACGATCCGCACTGGCAGACCATTCCACAGCCCCCCAAATCCAATATTCTTGTAGATGCGACCTACAGCAGACCCAAACGCCTCTCCAGAAGCTCGATTCGTGTTAAGCTTGCTGACCATGACATCGGCAGGATGCGACACAATCGCGCACAAGATCCCAGCCAGGTACCCGCCCACAAAGGACACCCCCGTCTGAGAAGCTTTGCTATAATCACTCTTTTGGCCCGGAAGTCGATCATAGATGATCTCCACAATCGTTTCGAACGACGCAAACTTCATCATCGTATAAGGGATTTGCCGGCCCCATAGAGGATACAATCCTTTGTACAGACCCGCAAACCCCTCTTTACCAGTCACAGCGTTGATTCCGTTCATGGTGCCTGTATAAGGGTTAGGAATAGTGCCCTGCATCCGCACCTTGACGGCTTCAAACGGGCACAGAGCAATGTCTGCCAGGAATTCAGCCGACGCGGATGCAGCAAGGTAGAGGCCCGTTTTGTACTTCTGCGCGGCTTCTGGGCCGGCCATATCGCTGTACGTTTTCTTGAAGTACTCGTACCATCCGTACTTGAATGCGCCCTGGGCGCTGTACCCAAAGAAGGTAGGGCTCCATCCTGTCATGATGCCACGGAACCCTTCGGCTCGGAAGATTTTCCCCCATGCCTGGAAGTTTCCCTGGTACAGCTTCGAGTCCACCTGGCGACGAGTCTTGACTAGATCGAGGGGGGTCACAAACGTGTGGGTGAGGCCCTAGTATGATGCGAGGTTTAAGTAAATGGAACACCAGGAATGCCACCCAGAATTTGGGGGAAAGTCCGTTCACAAGAAAGGAAAGCACCTACACAGGCAAGTAATCCGCCAAATGTACAAGCAGCATAATATTTCCCAGAATACAGCTCAATGTGTCCCGCTTTAGCTTGAGTAGCAGAGCTTGCTTTGTCCAACTTTTTACTTGCTCCAGCGCCGAGCTTCTTTGCCTTGCTTTCTGCATCCTCCACCATCGAGTAGGCGCCATAGAACTCAGTTCGAGCTTGCCATGGCGTAGTCTTGGAAGCCTTTCTTTCTAGAGGCGAGTAAATTGAGCCCTGAAGGGTCTCGGGGCGTGGAAAGAGGGGCGACATGGTGATAGGGGTCCAGACAGATGGACGTCAACCGTTGGCTTTTTTGTAGAGTGCGCTGGCAGACGGTGGATTATGTTATTATTAATCGTAGCCGATCCGAGAAGACATAGATTGACGAGACAAGAAGCAGATATGTACGACCAAATTGGAGTTTGTACATATGTAACTGATAAGCAGACGGCACTGGAATTGGCATGTCAGCATGTCAGCACGAGCTGCAGCAGTGACATCATCCGCCGTGGGTCAGTGGTGATACGAGCGCAAGACTTGGCCATGATTGCCTCTATTAGAGACGCCCGCTCTTCGTTGTCCTTGCTCTGCCTTACAAAAGTCTTGACATGCGGACACGCGCGGGCCAAGGCGCAATTATGTCCGGCATCCGCTTTCGTCATCTTGCCTCAAGTCAGGCAGGGGGCGGCTATGTACCCCCAGTTCATGCTTGTGCTTTGAAGTTTGAAGTTTGATGATGAACTCGATCGAGCCGTTGTGTTGTCCTTGACAGTCACAGCAACTCGACATCTGTATCCCCAACGAGCTGAACTGCGCGTGTATCGATTATGAAGAACTGCTCTACCTACTCTGTACAGTACATATGTTCTGAGTTCTCCATACTCCGTAGAAGGACCGAAAAGTTGAAACCCCCGCCGACCGGCGCCGAGTACCCCCCGCTTTTGTCATGCGTTAACGACTCCACGACTTCCCACCCGACAGATTTCAACAACGGGCCGTCCTGGCCCCCGTTAGTCAAACGAACCTAGATGCCTCAACTCAACGGAGCGGGAACTAAGCAGACACCTTGAAACTCCCTCAGTCCAACCCAAGCGCCTTCATACTCCCTCACTCGCTTCCAAGAAAACAATAACCAAACGTCATGGCCGCTCAAGTCGCAACCGCGCCCATGGCCAACCACAGCTCTCCATCCTTTCAGACAAACTGGTCCTCAAGGTATCGCGGGGTATGTCGCATTCTTGTCCTCAACTTCACCCTTCCCTTCTCCAGCACCTCGTCCCTACGCAACCCAAACTCCTTCCTACCAGACAATCAGACAACCATAAACCTCATGTCCTCCTCCCATCATCTCCCATCTACCCACGTACCCCTCATACAACTCCCGTCCAGTAACTAACATCCTCCGGCGGGACTTCCCCAGGCCACCGTCTTAGACCTCGACCCCCCCTCCGCCCTCTCCCTCAACCCCTCCGACCCCGTCTCCCTAGCCCTCCTCTCCGCTTTTGAACGCGACTACACGCACCTCACAATCGTCGACTCCAAAACCCGCTCCCTCCTCGGCTACATCTCCATCCCTCGCCTCCAGGCCCAACTCGACAGCGGGGCCATCCAACCCTCCGATACTCTCTCCTCTGTCATGACGCGCTTCCAGCGAAGGGGCCGCACATACCAGGTCATCACCATGGATACGACGCTAGAACAGCTGGAGGCTTTCTTTCGGGGTGGTGTGTCGGAGGGGACCTGGAAGGAGGAGTTTGCGGTGATTACGGATGAGAATCGGAGGTTTGTGCTCGGGGTAGCGACGGTGCAGGATCTGGAGGAGTTTGTGAGGCGTCGGCCTGCTTGAGGGATAGGATTGAGGGGATTCGAAATACGGGGGTAGGATGGGCGTGGTAGGGGGAGAGGTCTTGGGAATATATGCGTGACGGTGAGGAAGTTGGGGTGCATTTTTTTTTTGTCTGTGCAGACGTACGAGGGGATGTGGTTGCGGAAAAGCAGGTTGGCATTACGGAAGGAGTAGATGCGATGCCCTTCTTCGTAGCATTGCGGTATCGATGGCCTACCCAGGCATGTATGTGCCTTGAACACACGGAAGAGACCTTGCGTGCTCATGAGGACAACCCAAGAATTTGGGCATGGCTTGTTCCACAGCCGGAGCTTCATGAGAAGACCACTAGTATCAAGATATCTAGTTAAGTATAGCGGTTATCCATTTGAATCGCACCCATCATGGTGCCATGGGCAGTGATAAAAATCCGAATTCCAAACGTTTCATGTATCCAGACAAGACGAGCAAAGTGACCACATCAATGACATCCGTTTTGCCCCTTATTCTTCAGAAAACCCCCCGTCCTAAACATCATCGTAGTTGTAAACGAGGCGAAACTCGGCCCGCTGCTTCCCTTTCGCCACGACAATGTTTCGGCAATAGTGCCTCTCCCCGTTCACGCTCTGAAACCCCCACACCTGGTCGGCCGTCCACCCGCTGTCCTGGTTTTCTACATGACTGCAGAGAAACTTGCCATCGCCCTCGACCAACCACCCACTCTTTAGGTACGTGTCCTCCACATCTTCCAGCGACACCCACTTCGTTCGGCCCTGGACCGTCCCAAACAGCCAGTCGGTGTGCTCGCGTACCATGTCGTCCACGCAGCGATTCTCCTGGGTGCTGGTCAGGCCCGAGGCCGACTGGGTGATGTCAATGTGAGTGAATGTGTCGGTGGACGTGTTGGGGGGCTTCGGCGCGGCCTCGTACTGGGTGACAGTGAGGGTAATGGTGGCGTAGCTGATGGCGGTGCGGATCACGTAGCCGATGCCCTGGATCGCGAGGGCGGGACCGGTAGACTCGGAGAGCTCATAATTCTGTTGGAGGCGACAACGTGGTCAGCCACCGAGATTGAGATTCGTCTTGATCCACGTAGTTACAAGCGGATGCAGTTTCGGTCAAGGTCTGGAGCGCGACGGCCAGTTTATCAGGTGCAAGGGGATGACATGGAGATGGTATTGAAGAGGTGAAAGGCACCATGTATAACAGACTGATGATGCAATAGTTCTCCACGGGTGCGGAAACATCGACGAGTCCATATGCACTCTTCTTTTTTTAGTATCCAAGGGGAAACACGTTCAGGAACGTACCACTGTCCACTGTCCATTGAGATTCCTCAATGTCTTATCCGCAGGAGCAGCCATGATCATATAAGCATGCAGCGCAAGGTGTCGAATGAGGAAAGAAGAGTACGGACTAGGTAGTGCGAGATAGGTTCGAAGCAACCCCACGAAACGAGGGGTTATAGTTGGGGATTGTGGGGGTGTCCTTCAAATTGGAACTAAGGTTAACGGACTTAGGTATGTAGGTATGTATTTATAGGATAGACAGATCGCGAAGGCAGAGGAGAGATCAAAACAGAAAAGGGATTGAAGCGGAAAAAAAGAGAATATGCATAAGGGAGAATAGAAGGAGACGGAAAAGGAAACGGAAAGACGCAAGACACTAGAAAGGCTGAAGGCTGAAGCAAAAGGAAGGAAAGGCCATTGGAGATAGAGGAAGGCCTATACATAAGTGCGTCTACATGGTTCCAGGGGTCCAAGTGTCGGTGCCTTACCATTTATCATTTATTGACGCCAATCATGGCTCGACTCTCGCTGACGAGCACGTCTTTTGTTCCGGGTCGGTGCAGTCCATTCAATGACTTCACGAGGATCGCATCATGCGTGGAATCAATGCAAATGCGGCCTCTGCGTCTCTCTCTGATTTCAAGATACGCAAGCGTAGGATCAGGGCTTGGTCAACTGGGCCTCAATCGTATCAGATTCTCTGCGAAAACTTGAAAGCCCTTCGGACTGTTGTCACAGTCGCCGTCATGCCGTCCAGGTAGAGGATGCCGAAGGAATCCATAAAGGCCAGTATAAGAAGCCGTGAAGTGAAACGGCAGGCCGTGCATCTTCTTCATAGTTTGTATGTATGTGCATACCTAGACAAATGCTCGTAGATGCAATTAGTTATATGTAGCTACGGAGTATACGTGCCGTCACTGGTCAGAGCGGAAGAAGAGAAGGAAAGAAAAGAAACAACATTTGCTGTGCTCACGTTTCCCGCCGCCAGCGCCAGCGCCAAGCCCCGGCGACAGCACGACTAATGATTTCTGTGTGGACATTTGTGTTTCCATTTCATACTCACACTAGAAAGAAGAGTAAAGAAAACACGCCTATGGTATTGGTAGATACTAGACACCGACTTCGTTTAGAGCGCGACAAGACGGTTTATTTCGCAGTTCACTTAATGTAAATGGGCGCGCTTCCATACAAAAAGATGATGGCCACTAGCTTAAGTGAACAGCATGCCATAGGAACTGTCCATATGCTCGAACCGACGACAAAACCGCAAGCAACAAGTTACTCTCTGCACGAAAGGTTCGCTTTCCTTCTTATTCGCATACTCCTCCGTCAATCGGCCCCGACATTTCTAAATCTACCACCATGTATCTGCCGGTGCGGTCGTCGTAGAGTACAGTACATGGCACTGCGTCGTGCTGAATAACTTGGCGTTGATGAAGCTGCGAAAAGCGTGGCGAGCACTTGACTCACAGCCGAGTCGTCAACCTTGTTTGAGTATAGCTTTCAATCTTGGCGAAACGATAACGAATCTTTCAAAATCTACAAAACCACTTTGAAAAATGGTATTCAAGACGAGAGGCATCGCTCCCAATGTGCGAGGAAACCATGGTTTCCCCAGTGTCAAGGCATCCATATCCCTTGTTCACCATCGCCGACAACAGCTGGGTAATGACGGCAGCAACAGAATTTTTGTCTTCGTCCTAGTGGGCGAACTGTATCAGCATCGTCATCTACAGTACCCCGTACTCGTCCGTAAGTAATTGCTAGCGCCTTGACTGAATACAACTTATTGATATCTACCTAGTACATAACTCTTCGTCGTCAGTTCGATCTAGACCTTCAGTTACCAGTAACAGCTGTCCAAGCTAATTGCGGGCCAACGGGCAAAAACCTGCCAGCAAAGATGCCCATGAAAGGGCTCTGGATGCGCAAATCACGACTGACCAGACAAAAGACGCGGTTCAAGAGCTGCGAACAGCAGTCCCAGATCCAATTGCGGCTCAACTGCCTAAGCGCAATCACAGATACTAATAGCGAACCGGGACGCATTGCTTTGAACCGCGAACGCAGAAGGCGATCACGAGTTCAGGGAGCAAATTAAGTAAAAGATCTTAGGAGTAGTATCAACACCTGCTGCTTCAATTTCTGCCGTCGCGCCTGCTGCTGACCCTGCTGATGATCCTCTTACTCCTCAAGCTGTCAATTCGCGCTACAAAGCGGGGTGTTGATACTACTTTCAAGATCTTTTCCTTACTTTGCTTCCTAGACTCATGATCGCCTTCTGCGTTCGCGAACAAAGTTGGGAAAACACAAAAGTTGGAGGAAAGGTTCAGGTTCGCTATTAACTGTGATTGTGCTGGTTGAGTCGCAGTTAGCGCCTCTTGAGCCGCAATTGGATATGGGATTGCTGTTCGCAGCTCTTGAACCGCGTCTTTCGTCTTGTCAGCCGTGATTTGCACATCCAGAGCCCTTTCATGTGCATCTTCAATAGCAGTTTTTTGCCCGTTGGCCCGCAATTCGAGGTTGGACAGCTCTGAGACTGACATAGTGGGATGGATGGACTACTTCGTTCGGAATATGAAGTGTGTAGGGGAGTTCCGAATGACGGCAGGATCGTTGACGAGTGAATTGTGAGAACAATGCAAAGAAGAAGAAGAAGACAGATAAGAGGAACAAGGCGAACGATGCAAAATTTTCGCGTGTCGGGGCGCTTACATAAGTGGCTGGTGCGTATCGTAGTGAACCGAGTTAGCTTTTTGAAATACATACGTTCATTCGTTGATTGTCTAGGTATCTGACTGTAACAAAACTTCGTCTCGAAGGTGATTGCCCAGCGACACAGTCAGGTGGTTGAGAGGGGCGAGGGTCAGATTCTGTAGGTACATTCCGTAGTAAAGCTGAACTAATTTGTGACGATGATGAAAAGAAGAGACGTCAAAACCAGCCCGGCTTGCCCCCGGAGTGGATCTTAAGCCGCCTCTCGTTCACCGTCAACTATGTACAACAGCTTCTGCCCAAGGTGATGGAGTCACTAATTCCGTCCACGTGCGAGAAGACGAATCTGATTCGGCCTATTCTTCACGAGCCGCCCGCCCTCGAACTCAGCGTAGTACTGTCCTGTCCCGACGCAGCCTTATTAGCATGCCCCTCAAGAGAAGCTCCTTTCCTCTCAGTTTCTTCACGAGTTGCCCATGTCGGCACACCGAACACAGACTCGGCCGACCCTCCTTCAACGAGATCCGGCCGGCATTCCTCATGTTGAGATTACCTGCCTGATCCCATCACAAGACTGAGAGTGCTCCCGTAGACAAAGCTGTCTCTCATTCCGCCAACGAGCTCCTCGCCGAACCTCGTCACGATACCCGCGGGGCCCATGAAGGAGAACATTCTTCCGAACCTCTTATAAGAGCGCCGCTATCTGTCCCTGTGACGAGCCTGAATAACGCCCTGATGAAGCCTTTGACAGGAAAGCTCCTACTGATGAAGGAGAACCCTCCCACAACAAAGACTCTACCGATGCTGAAGAGTCTGACGGTCCCATTGACGATCAAAGGGGGAGAGATAAAGAGACATTGCGAGGAGAGTTTGCCCCTGCAACATATGTATATGCTTTCTCCGGACCAGGGATCTTCCTGGACACCGTCCGCTTCAAAAGCTGATGAAGAACACCGTGACGGCATTCTCGCTTCTTTCTCGGCTTGAGTGGAATACGATATCGGCAGACACTAATGGGGTAGGTAGAATCTCTCCACGAGCAATCATACAGGGCAGGAGGGCGGTATACCTCCTTGCTCAAGACCATTCTCTCGCAAGCCATTTGCGAGTGCGACCAATTCTAGTGCGCAAAAACTTGATTGAAGTTGATGGGCGTGGCGTTGAACAAGGAGGTATACCGCCCTCCTGCCCTGTATGATTGTTCGTGGAGAGACTCAACCCCATTATAGTGTCTGCCGATGTGATGGTCCACCTACATACAGTAAGCCGAGAGAGAAGCGAAAATGCCCAGAAAGACCACAGAAAAGAGAGGCAGGCTTTATATATCGCACCCAGTCTTCCAGACCTTAGTCAACCAGCAAAACAGATCGATAGATCGAGGTTCTTACAGACTCCGATCCCCGGGATGTGCGGTTTTGAATGTATTGAACGAGAGGAGTACCTACGTGCGGATTGTTTGGGGGCGTTAGCTTCCATTTTGAGTCGCTCACTTTAAAGAGTAATCAGCGTTCATGTCGCCCCGCTGGATGCAGACACCAGACCATTCATGCATGATGCAAGGGACGACGCAAAAGCAAGGCTACATCAACCCAATAACAGACGCAGATGCATTGTACCTGCATATGTACACTCACTCACCTAGGTACCTACTCCGTAGAAATGGTTACGAATAGTCTCTGATCAAAGTCGGCCCCCTCCTTCATCATCAAAGCTCCTGCTACCCACCAAGGCGAATTGATTCACGAAAGAATCCTGAGACCTGGGGCTGCAACGTCGACTGATTCACGGTTATGTAGGTACCGGCTCAACCAACTCCATCTCTAGTGCTACCTACGTTCCATGAAGTCCGACAAACTCGTCAATATATATGTACATTGTATGTATGTAGGAATATGACGACCGCTACGGCCGCTTCTAACGTAGGAGAAAAAATATGTAACTAGAAAACAACAGCGGCATCGCTAGGCATGTGCCTGTGTTCTATAGAGTACACCTGAAAGAAAAAAAAACACCGGAAGATCAACAAAGCACTTCTGTCCGAGTACAGAGTAATATGAGGTAAAATTGACACTTCTCTTTTGACTTCCTTTGAGGAACAGCCCCGCCTGATACATGCATGTCTTACACTCCCGAGGTGGTACATACAACGGCGAGACATACTCCGTAGATCGAGAAACGGCATGGTGTGTGAGACTTGTTGGTGAGACGTGTATACACGTGCTTTGCCCTTCATTCCTATTTGAAAACTTCTACTCCGTACTCGTAGTCAGTATCTCCGCCAGTGTACTCTATAGTATACGTAGCTGCATTGTCTAGACTGGCTCAAAATCCGTCTCATTAGCGTCTAAGCATGTGGCATGATTATTGTTGCCATTACACCCAATCTCCTAATAAGTATGAACAAAAACAAAGGAGGGTGAGTCGTCTTGCAACGCTGTAAAATACTCTTCTCTCCTCACGCCTTCATGCCGTCATGCGCCAATTTCACTGTCGCCGCCACGCTTCAACATTTCAATGTCTATTATACAATGCCAGGCTTCCAAGCGATGTCAAAGATATTCCCCCGCAGCTCTCATCTTAGCAATAGAGCCTCATGGCCACCATTTCATCTGCTTGTAACTTTCAATCACTTCTTCCACGAGCTCCTTTGTCAATACCGGCCTCGTAAACTCAAAGTTGAGCACCTTTTCTAATCGACTGCCGTCCATGCTGAGATCTGTGTCCTTGAGAAGTTCCTTCTCCATGAAGGGGGTGAGTGGCCCGGGCCTCGTGATACCAGCTTCGGCCAGCAATTCCGCCCAAGGACCAAGAATCTCGTCATTGACATCGTCCACCACACTGTCCAGGTTCAGGCGAGCAAACGTGCTTATCAACTGGCCCTGGAATCCAGTCTCGATTCCGAAAATGTCTCCAATAATGTCGGCCATCTTTCCTTGATTGGTCTCGCCCTTGTCGACCACGTTGAAAGTTGGCACTTGTCCCATGTCGGCATCGCTCCAATTGGCCTTGCCGGCATCGTACCATGCAGCAATGTCCCAGAGCGCCCGCGCTGCGTCGTGAATATGGACTGTATTTGTTCGAAGGTCCTTTGTCCAAAGCCACTTCATCTCGCTTTCTAAATGCTTGTACACGCGAGCCATGCACAAGGCTGTGGCAACCCACTGTGATGCGTAGGGGCCATAAACGTGTGGCAGGCGAACAATAATCAAAGGAAGTCTGGAAACACCGGAGTCAGTACCCATTGGTCATCAGTCCAAAAGTCATCTCATGAACAATCGGAGCTGGCCCGTGAACTCACCCTTCTATCTTGGCCAATTCTTGCTCGGCTTGCAGCTTAAAAACGGCAATCTTGCTCCAGGGTTTCAACTTGTCGGTCTCTTTGCTCGGCGACGAATCCGACTTGTACACCATGCCAGTACTGAGCTCAACGAACACTTTTATCTTGCGTCGAGCGACTTCTTTCCCAACCGCTAACGAGAGATTCAGGGACCTCAATTTATACACCTCGTCTTCTTGTGAATACCTCGTTTCGCCACCACAGTTGAAAACATAGTCCCACTCCTTGCCATCGGCACGGTCGAATATTCTGGCCAGACTATCTAGATAGGGCGATCTTAAGTCAGCAAGTTCGTTCATAGCTGATGTATTGAATGCGTTTCAAAGAAAGCCATGGAATTGGGGGTGCTGAAAGGGGGGGGGGCAGGAACTCAAAAGCCACCGGGAGCAAGCAATGGAGCCTACCAGGTCTGCTAGCATCTGCTTGCATAAACTTGTCTTGAGAACAGGCTTCAGAAAACTCGGGTGCGAGCCAGGCAAGTTGTGGGAGCACCTTGTCCACCAACCGCACATCCGAGGCCAATTTGTTCTGATGGATGTGGAGGGCCAGAAACCGGCCAACATAGCCTAACCCTCCGATGATGAGAACCGACGGCTTGTCGTCAGCCATTGCGAGCGGGTATCGTATTGAAAGAGCGTTTTACGGTGTTCTCGTGGCTCCAAATCGTTTCATACCGAGAGGTATGTCGTCGGGGCTTCAGAATATGGCAGAGCCAGCTGTTTGGTATATCTTTGCGCTGTTTCGTGGGACGGATCGATAGGCAGATGTAGTGGCAAACCGACAACGACAAATTGGGCCGGTTACAGAAAAATGTCGACCTAAGTGAAGTCGGTAAGTGCTGCGAAAGACGCTGGCCGAGCAATTTCGAATGTAAAATCGCATACGAGGGCTAGGAGACTGGTTGATTGGTGGCTTGAAGCAGAGCATGAGCCGCCAAAGCCAAAGCCAGAAAATTTTGCTATTGAAGGTGGGCAGAAGCGGTTGACTAAGGGCGAGGGAGCTCTGAATGTAGTTTTGGCGAGGGTAGCTGGGGAGGAAATGTAGAAAAAGAAAAAGAGCTCAAGTCTATCGCCAATAATAAAGTGTGACCGCGTCGCAGACTAGATTGAAAGTCAACCAGGGGTGCTGGGCTGAACTCGATGGAGGGGCTCAGACTTTATGCAGTCGCGGGACTCTGCACCGTCTGGTCTCGTTTCCTCTTCTTCGAATGCGACTTTGGACAGGACCAAGGCTGGAGAAGGCCGCAGCCTGCAGGACCGCTGCAGACTGCAGTGCTCGCTGCTGGGGCAGGACTCAGGACTCAGGAGCTATGGGCCCCATTTACCGACGGGTACGGAATGTGTACATAGCTAGCTGGCTACATCAGGTGCAAGTGCAAGTATCTTCCTAGTATATATTTGCATATCCGTAGATGGACTGGCGCAAGCGATCCACCTCCACAATGGATCAATCGATTGTACATTATTAGGTACATAGGTAGGCAGGCATGTACCTGGTAGGAATTGCTCTCTCTTTGTCCTCTGTTCTCTCCCTGATCGCTCTGATGAATCTGCGCGTTAGTCTGTTGTAACTTGTCTGCAAAGCGTTCCCTGGACACCATCCTAGATGACGTCCATGGCTGCTTTTAATTAGGAGCTTGATAGCTGACCTTGATGGCGCCAAGGTTGGCACTGGGCAGCAGAGGCAGCCATTCATTCAAGCCACTGCCGTCGTCGCTAATAAGTGCGACAGGCACAGCAGGCGTTCCTTTTCTCCTCCTCCATGAAACAAGTGATTGCACCTGCACATGTGTGGAGGTGGGTCGACTTGGCCTCCCATTTCTTTCTCGAACAAATCAGAATTCGTTCCCGATTGCTGGACGATAGGCAGTCACTACGGAGTGCGACACGGTACCTACCTAGTACTACACCATCGACACGCAGAGCCGGCAATGGACATGCAGTACATGCAGCATACATAAAAAGAAAGAAACACATGCATACATACTCCGTACATATGTAGGTACATATGTGCACCTGCATGACCCCATGACCCCTTCCTTGTCAGCGGTCACAGACTCACAACCAACTTGGGGTGAACCCTGCCAGCCATCACGGCATCACCACGGTCCACGAGTTGGCGATTGACCCGGCGCCGTTCCTCGCTGACTTGTAAGTTCAAAGTTTTAGCCACAGATGAGCTGAGCCTGCTGGCATCAGGGCCTTTTAGGTACTCTGTTCCCAGAGCCACCACTGGCCTCACAGACGTTAGAAGTTAGAACCCAATTGAATCGAGCGGAATGAGTTGAAGGTGCGGCAACTGCAGACCATGTTCGAGAGGCATTGCCCGGCTGGCTGGCCGGTCAAATGCCACGAGGGCTTTGACGGTCCGCATCGGCTTTCTAGGCAAAATGTTTCGGGCGGCCTTCCTGCCGCGTATTCCGTGCACTTCGCTTGTTCTCCAGTATTTGAGCATGATGCCGCCATCGAATTGACCTCCAGATGTCGCGGAAACCTGCAAGATCACTGGAGAAACGGCCGCTGTCGATAAGGTCCGGCCTCTGCCCTCATGTGCGCCCCGTGGATGACACGTCCCGTCCCGTCCGCCGCCGATGTAGGTACATACATAGCCATTTTCGGGTATGTAGGTCTTGGGCGCCCAAAGGGATCCATGTCGCAGCTCATCCGGACCACGGAAGCCAGATTTATATCATTATATGCACGGAGTACATACCAATTTACAAGCTGCCGCGTTGCCGCTCAGCTGCTTGCAACACGCCCTTGCAAGTCCCTTCTTCAGTGCGCTTCTGGTTTTGGCAGGTCGAAGCGATGAGATTAAGAACAAGATGGAACGCCCTTGGATTTCGTCTCTGGGCCTTCAGGCGGCAAATCCTTGGAGTTTGCAGGTCTGAAGGCTTGTCGTCCTCGCCAGCGTTATCTCTCCCACAATAGAAACCTTTGCGGACAAGACCCTGGTGGATATGTTCCTGTCCAAGCCAAAAATAATGTAACGACGGGTCCCGCCATCGCGATCGCTATCGCTCGTGGTTGTCTAACATAGCCGAGGCGAAACCACGTATTCTCGAACGGGGAGGAGGGAATTTAGCCTTCCAGGGTCGCGTCCCTGAACATGTAAAGTGCCAACGGCGTGACACAAAATCGATTTGTGGAACTCGACAGGATCAATGCCGTGCTTGATGATGAGGAAACAGGTTGCAACTTGCGAGTGGTTACGCGGGGTTTGCACGGGACACTTGATACAATATTTCCACGCAAAAACCATTACACAACATTCATATGTTTCCATGATTCCCGTTATCACGTTTCAGCACATCCGCATCGACGCAAGACATCTCCAATCTCGATTAATGGTAACTGATAACGAGTATCTACGAATCATCAAGACTGAGTGCCTGAGAAGTCTCTCCCGCCGTCGGAAAGCAGTGACAATAGTATGGTCCATGGATATCCTCGCCCACAGCGGTCACTCTCAGTCCTGCAACAACAAAAGTGGCATTCGATACCAACGAAATGAAATCATGCTGTGAGACACGACGTTATGCCCTTTGGCAATGCCAAGGCAAGCGGCATGCATGTCACTTTCGGCCGACAAGGACCTGCAGCGGCCTTCTGATCCTTCCGACTTCAATGTCCGGGTAATTACACTTGGCATTTGAACCCAGCGCTGAGCACCAGACAGGACTTATATGAGCTCATACTAAGGCAATACGTGAATACAACGTGCTCGGACTCTAGTCCACGGCGGGAAAATCAACAAATGCAATACCTGAACCGGTGGAATCCTGCGCGCCCAACGCCACTCTTGTTATCCAATGCATACAGATGCAAATCGAGGAAGATGCCTGACTGCAATACATAATTCAGCTCGCATCATGGGATCTCCATGCCCGGCTCCGTGTCAGTTGATCCACAAGATGGCGACGGCTACCGCACTGTCCAGAAAGTCATCGATACCACCTAGGTAAGGTATCTCGGAATCAGCCAACAGCTGCGGCTTATTACCTATGCACCCCAGGCACACCTGTACGTACGTACATATGATTATATATCTCTCTCGCCTGTTTGAGCCGTATCAGGAAAGCGTCCGTCTTGGCGGTGACATTCCAATGCCGACAGGGCATGAAAACTGGTAGGTACATGGAGGACGAAAGGTCGTCTCCGCTCCGGCAGGCAACGAAACGTCAGAACTCGATTGTCAGTCCCGTGGGCGGTACCCTATCGGGCGTGCGACTTGATTTGGACATGGTATGCATGTCATTACATGGTACGTTGATACCTAGGCAATCTATCATGACGTATGAAGGGCGAAGGCAGCATTCAGACCTTCAGATATACGTGGGTATCAATCTACGCATGAACAGATCCCTGACGGCGTAGTCTGACTGCAAGCCTTCAAGACGGATGGCATGAGCTCAAATTCACGTTCCCTCTCATTCTCTGCGCAGTCTCTACCGACTTGGATCTTGACGTAGGAGGCCCTGGCTGTCTTCCCTCAAGTCTTCCTTTTGGCCTATCTTTTGCCTGGCGGATTGACTCTTGAGTTCACAGTGCACACATTGATCTTTGTCGCCTCAAAGATGTGTAAGCCATAATCTACGCTGCCTTGAAACGTGCCTACTCGTGCCTCGCTGGCAAGGGCCCGTAGTCCCGGTTTCGCACCTCGTGTAAAAGAATAATCTAGTGCTGGCTTGTGCTCGCTTTTCGTCGTTGGTCGTCCTGTGAAGTAGTACGCGATGCTGAATACCACGACCAGGGGATAAACCATGCTTGTTTCCAGAGACGCCTGAGTAGAAACCGACAATGAAGCACCAGAACTTAGGATTGTAGAGTTTTTCTCGTAGCACAAAGCACAAACCAACACGAATGATCGCCAATTACCTTGACTTCTTCTTCTTTTCATTATTGTCTTGTTTTCGTCTAGGTATATGGTGAGTATCCGGCGGATTAGAACACACCACCACACCATCACGCATGCTGCCAATGCGGGTTCTCCATCTCTATAGCTGGCTGGTTACGGTACGGCCTGGCCATGCGCATCGCTTGTTGCAGAGAAAACAACCTCTTTCCACTTCAAACCGCCAGTCTCCTCGCCTGCTTCCCTGGCCATTCGAAATCCACGCCCTCTAAAAACAATATCTCCTCATTTCCGCATACTTCCAATAAGTTCCCGCTGTGCCTCCCGATCTCTCGCCCCATCGCTTAAGCTGCCCACACTCCGCAGATCCCCAACCACATCCTTCGCCTTGCCAAAGTACACCTCCTGCAACAGATTACGCATCTTGAGCTCCATATCCTCCACCAGACGGCCAACATTGGCAATGTGGCTATCGTCATTGTCTACCGGCATATCCTGCTCCACCTGGCGCGTCATGTTGCCACTAAGATCCATATCCCCGAGACCGTTATCCGCCGTCGCGAGCGACAAGATCACCGTAGATGTCAACTTGTAGTGCGTAGTGCGCCCGCGCTCAATAGCCTCAAAGACGTGGATCGAGTCCCACACGCCCTGTGTCGAGCCGCCCGGTGTCGATGCTATTTTCCACACCCACCATTCTTCATCAGCAATTCCATTCGCCACATCCAGGGCCATTGCCCGCAAGCAATAGCGAGCCCACAAGGCCGGTCGGTACAGCCTCCAAAAAGGACTTTGCCTCCTCGATACACATAACACCCCCCCTCGACCAAAGAACTTCCACAACAACGACTGATGTTGGCGGGATCGACGACTGAATCATGGGCATAATAAAAAAGAAGTTTGGGGGGGGGGGGGAATCGCACTCACACTTCTTCAGCAGCACCACCCCCGCAAACCCATCATCCAAATTCCAAAAATACACACTACTCACTCCACCCTCATAGTACAAGTCCCTGTACACATCAAACGCATCATTCGCCTTCATCTCCATCTTGCGCACCCTCTCACTTGGAATGGCCCCCTCTCCAGCGCCCTCACTTCCCCCGGCACCCACGCCGCCCACGCCAGCCTCATCGAGGGGAGGATCGAACTGATTCGACCACGGGGAGCGGTAGCTGTCGCCGTCGCGGTTGTAGTCGCAGAGGAGGTATTCGCGGCCGGTTTGCTTGCAGCGGCGGATGGTGAGGGGTTGGTCGACGGAGGAGAGAAGGTCTTCTGTGAGGTCGGGGGCGAGGGATATGATGGCGTTGAGGTGGTCGGCTGTGTGTTTGGGGTTGAGGCGGCGGAGCAGGTCACTGGTAGGTAGGAGGGAAATCGAGGGGGTTAATGTCAGTTTGGAGGGGGGGGGTCTTTTGCGGGAGAAGAGGGGAAGGGGGTGGGAGAGTGCGAAGCATGACTTTTGGGATTGTACGTACAGCGCCGAGTCAAAAGGATCGTCAGCCATGGTGGAGGGAGTTGTCTGTGGGAGGCGAGGAGGCGGGGAGGTTCGAGGGGATGGCGGTGATGATGTGAAGTCGGTCTGGGGGAATGCAGCAGCGAGATGATGAGCTTGGGTGGGGTGACGATGCGCATTGCGCCGGCTCCAGCCTCCGAGTGACCGACCCCCACTTGAGCTCCGTATTGTGCAGCGGGAGTTTGCGACCCAAACACATTGGCCGAGGAAGATCAATTTTTGAGCGTCACTTCGTCAATTCCGAGTACCTCAGTACCTATCTGGTAGCTCCCTACATAAATATCTGCCCATTTTGACATAACAGTAGGTTCCTCGAGTGTGTCATAAGAACCGCGAAAACCACAATACAAGGTAGTAAATGCGCAAACCTTGATAAGCTCGCAAAGAGCAGGGAAAGAAAACGGGGAAAAGGAAGAAAAAAATGAAGCCGCCTACCCAATCTCCTCCCTGAGGATGCTCAACCCAAGCAACCACTGACAAACCTGCAAACAGACGACGCAGCGCAAAAGAAATCAGGCTCGAGAGGTTACATGAAAAACGACGCACATCCAGCGCCCTATAATCAGATATAAGGCATTTAGCCAAAGTCGCTACATCTTCGTCAGTCCGGAGAAGAAGAACAAAGAAGGAAACGAAGAAAATGAAATCGCAATGGATCTATTCGGCCAACAGAGGCCTGACCTGACCTTTCACGCCCTGCTCAAAACAAGCATCCTACCCAGCATTTCGACTAACAGCAACGCCCATATTGAATTGCATACAAAACAGTTCGGCATAAAGAGAGGGGAAAAGATGAAAGTAACGAAGGGACCTGAGTTTATCGGGCGTGGCGAGAAGAAGCTGTAACACTTATAGATATTTTGTCTCCGCATCGTTTCCAGTATCCAACGTCTTTCCCAGCATGGCGATTTCTTGCTGTTCAGAAGCTGGCGTCGTTGTTGGTCGGCCCCGGGATATAATGTCCGTGGGGGTGGTG
>QEQW01000530.1:0-19192 GCA_004016085.1 Claviceps quebecensis
GGTAGGAGGGGTAGTATGGACTATGGAGGAATTGGATGGCCTGATGGCTACTACATACACCTATATGAGGGAAACGGCTACAGTGCCAATGGCGAATGCGAATTAGATGTTGGCATTGAAATCCCAACGAACGTTTGTGTCATATGATTTCGGAAATTGTGTGTCATGACTCATAGTAGATTCCCGATGATGTCTACCAGCTCTCATGAAGGCCAAGGGCCGATTGAAATGGTAGCTTTGTGTACCTCGTACCTCATATCTATATGCATCTCAGGTCTATATTGTCTACCATCGGAACTTTTCTTCAAAATATTCAATTTCGCACAAAGTCCGATCCATCGCCGCTACCACCGCCCTCCGCGCATCATCTGCCAATCTCGCCGGTCCACACGCCACGACAGCCAAGCTTTCTCGGCCAGCAGCACAATCTTCCGCCGCTTGCGTAACAATTTGCCGCGCGCTGGGCCGCTGGTAATGCCGGGCGATCTGCGGCGGCAAACGCACACCATCGCTGCTTGAGGGCGCCTCGGCCGAAAAGTAGACGTTGATTGACAGAGTTCCGTCGTCTGCTAGAGCCATCGCGTCGAGCATGTCCCTGGCGAGGACTTCTGCTGCCAGCGCTGGCTCCCGCACAGCCCAGTGCAGCTGCATCGACGTGATGTTGTTGGTCTCTCTGCTCTGTCCGGCCAGACCTTGCAAGTAGGAGATGGGGAGGACGATGCCGCTTCCGCCAACGATGAAGACCACGCGCTTGAATAGGTGAAGCGGCTGGTGGTGTCCGTACGGCCCATCTACCAGGACACGCATCGGTGCCGGGCGTGGTGATGCCGACGCCGCGAGGTCGCGAAGCCGACTGGTAAAGCCGTCGTAGGGTCGAATTAGAAACGTGAGAATCTTGCCTGCACTCAGTGTGGTCTTGGCTGTCGACGCATCAGGGGTCCCTTCCCCGGCGATGGTGTCCGTCTCCAGCAGGGGAATCTGTTCGCAGAGCGTCTTGATGCTCGGGCTACTGCCATCTCCCACGGAGGCGACTGTGAAGGGGTGGCTTTCCCAGAACCGTGTGTCGTCCAGGATGGAGAGGTAGTAATATGTACCAGGCTGAGCTGAGTAGGCGTCGACACGGCAGGGGATCTCGAGCCGCACCATGTTGGCGACCGGGTTGAAGAGCGCGGCTGCGACGGTCGCTTTTGTGGTCGGGTTGAAGAAGAGAATGCGGAGGATGCGCATGGCCCTGTCAAAGGCCCAGAGAAGGACGGGGATCCAAAAAAGGGCGTCGTATTCGCCATTGAAAATCGAGACGTGGCTGGAGAGATTGCTGAGTTAGTTGTCAAGCGCCAAGGTAGGATACCTCAACATCTTCATTTCTTTGATTCGTTCTTTTGCGGTCCTTCCTCAATCTATTCGTTCTTCTTTCTCTCGGTCCCTTTTCCACTGCAGAGACGGATCGAGTGGCGAGCGACACTTACCCAAGCATGGTGGCCAACACCACAATAGACATGACAACATGCAGTATGAGGAATAATTCATAGTTTTGCCGCCGGAACCAGTATATGGAGCATGCGATCAGCGCACACATCACCACTGTTGCCTGCAAACAGTCAGCAATATGAAGAACAGGGCTGCGTTGCCGCGTACCCATCAGAGAGGCCATTTCGCGATATGAACATACTACTTCACCAACAACCCAATACATGTGAGTCCAGTACCCAGCGAAATACGCCCAACCTCCTTCTGTGTACGAAAGGTTAGAAGATTTAAATCATCAAAGATTCGATAGCTCAATGATTATAAAACAAAAAAAGAAGAGGAAAAAAAAAACAGTGAGGAGTATCGCGACCTCGTGGAAATACGAACCCTGGAACGCAATAACGGTGTACCCCACAGAATGCACCACAGCCTGCAGCGTCGCTATCCTCGCAATCCATCGATGAAAGCTATTGTATGTGCCAAAATCCCACCCCGTGAGCCATATGGCCGCGTTGTTACGCATGCCGAAAAGCCATATAAGAGGGAAGTTCGCAAACGAAATAATGCCGGTCCGATCAGACACATGTCGAAGAATCTGCTGCATCTCACTGCCGAAACTAAAGCTCATGCAATTAGCATCCTCGGTCAAGCATGAAACCCAATATCCTCGACCGACTCGTTCTTGATAAAAACACAATAAAAATCACAATGGCGCAGGCCGGCAGTACATACTACAAGTTGACGGGTGTAATCTTGTACCCGCGTAAGCTGAACAGGATATTCATCCCCGCAAAGACCCCCAGCGTCAAGGCCTGTACTCGGAGCGGAATCGTCCCACACCACGTCTCCGTGGCAGCTCTGTACCCAAACGCAGCCGGTACCGTGACATTGCGCTTCAACCACCTGGATGTTGCGAAGCGGTGCGTGCGCTTGTACAGACGATATCCATGAAGGGTTCGTAAGACGGCCAGCCCAAGTCGGTTTACAGCGCCCACGGCCACGACTATCACCCAGAATATAACCATGGCGGACCCATATCGGAAGTGTTGGCGCGTAACGTAGCTATACGCATCCTACACAACGGGATATATCAGCATGATCATCACGCCGTTGGTCTAGAACGGGCCAGGAGGACGCACATGGACGACTCACCAACGTATCGAACCACGCATGTTGAAGAGCAGAAGAAGGAACCACAGCGTCACGAAAGACATGCTTTGGTGGGAACTCCTCATGCAGTTGTACATGACGCAGCCGTTCAATGTCCCCGGCCGTGTAGTTGGAGACACTGGACCATGGAGGGATCGCACTGCCCCCCTCGGCGAGACACATGCCGTTGAGCGCATCCCAATTGGCATCTCGCGCGCTCTTGTTGCAGTAGACAGCCACGCAGAGCAGCGTGGATTGGAGGGCTAGTCGGCTCTGACATAGCGGCGCGGCCGGCGCAGGCGCGTCGTGGAACCGCAGGCGGGCGATGGGGTTGGTGCAGGATTGGAGACAAGTGTCGGGTGGTTTTGCTATCGCGCTGGCTGCGAGAGGCCAGAGCAGGCAGCAGACCAGCAGTGATGCCGGCCGGCCCAGCCAAATCATCTCATCGGTGCTGAGAGTTGGTGTTGTTGGGAAGTAAGACGTTCCATGTGCGGTTTGGCGAGCATCTGAAGTTCTGAACGGTGAACACTGAAGACGAACGAATCGCCCCACATACATAACATGCCCCGGCTGTGCCGGACTCCGGTCACCCGGGACCCCCCGCCGGTGGCACAGCCTACAGGTGCCTTTGGTGCATTCCTAATTTCCTACGGAGTACAAACATACACCATACATGCACGTTGGCTTCTGGACCACGTAGGAAGACAACAAGGCCAGGCTCAATTTATTCATGATTGCAAAGATGCCCTGTTTCACTTCATACCACTTTGTTCATTCAGTCTGGTATGTACACTATGGCATCAGCTCACACACCGACACGACGTCTCGCCAATCGTGTGACGTGTCCTGCGTAGTTCCTATATCTTGCTCGGTCTTGACCCCCCATCCAGTCGAATCACCGTACCGTTCAGCATGACATTCTCAATGCAGTGCTTCACCAAGCCTGAAAACTCCTCGGGCTGGCCTGGCCGCCGCGGGAATTCGTACGTGGCCTCCAAGGACTTCCGCACCTTGGGGCTCATCATGCTGGTCATGCGCGTCTCAAACAGCGACGGCGCGATAGTCACGCAGCGGATGCCAAAGCGCGCCAGATCTCGCGCCATGGGCAGAGTCATAGCCGCCACGGCGCCCTTGCTCGCCGCGTACGATACTTGGCCCTTTTGCCCGTCAAAGGCAGCAGAGCTGGCCACCATGATGATGACGCCGCGCTCTCCGTCGGGCCCTTCGGGAGCTTTGGCCAGTTCGGCGGCGCCTAGACGGACGAGGTCTAGGACGCCACGGAGGTTGATGCCGAGAACAAAGTCGACGTCGTCAAGATTGCATGGGCTTCCGTCTCGATCTAGGATCTAGACACCGGGTATGAGCGACGAACTGATCACGGAGAGCATGGTGCCATTCATGACGAAGCAGGGGGAGCGGATAAGGTTATATAAACGCCCAAGGACGCTCATAGCATCCGCCCATAACGTACAGTAGCCGGTAAAGACACTCCAGCAGCAGGAATAACTCCCCCTATGGGCTTTTTCACTTGCGCAGCCCACTCCGCCGTCTCTCGCACAGCCCTGGCGATGCTCTCCGTGTCGCGCACGTCGCAGGCAAAGAATTTGGCTGCAGATCCCGCTTGTTCGACGTTCTGGGGTCCATCATCGTTCATGTCCAGGATGGCCACATTGCCGCCGTTGTGCAGAATCTCCCGCGCGCATGCCTGACCTAGACCCGAGGCGCTGGGGAAGCCCAGTCAGCACAAGCATGAAGATTCGTGTGGGAAGAGAGGTTGGGTCTTGTACCCGCCGGAGACGAGGAATGTGCGGCTCTCAATCTTCATGGTGTATGGCTGCTTCTGACGAGCAGTAATTCCGATGATTCTGAACCGAGACAGGGACGGTCAAAAGAGCTGATGCCGGAATATCGTCAGTTACATCGTGAGAGGTACCTAGAGGTAAGAGGTAGGTACCTGCTTTGGCAGGCCTCGGCTTATCGAGGTGGGTCCCGCCGTGACAGTTGAACTTGCAAATCGCCCAAAAGGGACAAGTGGATCTTGTAAGTTGCGTCGAATCGCCGGACGCCTCATCTGTCCAGGACAAGACGCGAATGCGTGTGCCAGATGATGTGATCACTTGTGGTATCGAAGCTTCAACACAGTCATCAGACCTCATCATCTATCCTCTCCTTCATGACGTGTGTCAGTTATTACATACCTGTCCATCTGCGATCGCAAGCGTAGACGTAACAATTGCGGTGAACAATCAGAGCAGCTTAGTCATGGAGCCGAACTACTTTGGCGTCATGGCCAAGGAGCGGTCGCCGAAGCGGTCGCCGCGAAACGGTTGGTCCTCACAATCCTACTTGTAGATCCGTCCCGCCAAACCGTCTCGACCGGGTAAATCCACAAAGCACCTCCCGTAACCCGTTCCTCGTCCTCGTGCTCGTCCTCATCCAGACCTCACCAGATGCCCGTGTGCGGATGCGACTTGCTCGAGAATCACGCCGTACCGACTGTACGGATCTATTCTGCCCGCCATGACGAGACCGCGACGTTCGTCCGGCGCCAGCGATGACAGCGCCGACACAGCTCGCGATCAGGTATACATGCGCAGGCCTTTCCACAACCCCTCTTGCGGTTGGCACCGATGGAATGGAATGAAACGGCGGACGACGGCGATGAGGCTGACTGTGATGGCAGGAGCTAGGAAGCATGTATGACTACTTGGCCAAGATTATCCTTCTCGGCCCCAGCGGTACTGGAAAGTATGCATCTCCTGCGTTTGGAACGGTGACTGTCTACCCACCTGCGAGAGCACCACATTGATCGAATCTCCGGGAACAGATCCTGTCTCCTACACCGGTTTATCAAGAACGAATGGCGTGTTCTATCCTCACAAACCATTGGCGTCGAGTTTGCCAGCAAGATTATCAAGGTCGGGACAGGGGCACGTCGCAAGCGGATCAAGCTCCAGGTAATGTTTTACTCCGGCGCCCCTTTCCGCATCTTCAAGTCTGACAAGCCATAGCTTTGGGATACAGCAGGTACTGAGCGGTTTCGCTCCGTCTCGCGGTCGTACTATCGCGGTGCAGCCGGTGCCATCCTCGTCTACGACATCACATCGCACGCATCCTTCCGGGGCATCCAACCGTTTCTCAACGACGCGCGCGCACTGGCCTCACCAAATCTAAGCTTGATGCTGGTGGGAAATAAGCTTGACCTGGCGTCAGATTCCTTACTAGATGTAAACTTACCGCCGACAACCCCCAGCAGCGTCGGTTCCACATCCACCATAACTGCCGCGTTTGGCGATTCGCGCTCCCTCTCCCCCATGGGCACATACACAGTCGGATCCTACTCAAGTTGGGATCGCGGCGGCGGTTCCATCGGGCCAGGCATGCAGCAAAGAGCGACCATTGCCCTTGAAGGCCGAGAAATCAGTACCTCGGAAGTCACGAGGTGGGCAAGCTCAGCGGGTATATCCGTCGTCACCGAAGTCAGTGCTCTCAACGGCGAAGGGGTTGACGAAATATTCAACCGTCTTGCGCGCATGATTCTAACCAAGATTGAGCTCGGGGACATTGACCCAGATGATCCCATGAGCGGTATCCAATACGGGGACGGCGGGATCTGGAACGCAGCCAGCGATGGCGGCAGCGTCAAGAGCTCCATGACTGGTGCGACAGTCGACGACGGCATCAGCGGAGTACGGCGGCGCAAGCGAGGGAGAAACAGAAACCAGAATTGGGGATTGAGGGAATGGGAGGAGGTTTTTACGCTGAGCGGTCGCAATAGAAGAGGTGGAGGGTGCTGCTAACTTGGGCGACATCTGCTCCGCAGCCCAGACGGGCATTGACCAGCTCTGATTATTCCCGGAAAGTCAGCTTTCAAATCATGTTGCTGACCATTCCCGTAGTCTGAAGCGTCTCGTTCTACTTTTTGCTTCTTTTTCAGTCTAGCCGTTGACGCGCCGTCCGGTATTTGGGGAGGAGGGTAGCGCGATACGACCGATCTTCGTAGGGGAAAGCACCCCATGAGACGACCGCGCTCTTCCTTTGTCCTTTTTTATTTTCTTATTTTTTTATGCGTTTCCACGACCCAGCACACGCGACGTTACATAGCATTTATCATGATATCCCCACGCGAATACACATATAATAATCGAGCCTCCTCTTTCAAAAGCCGAAGTTTCCGAATCTGGCCTTGGGTTAGCTTCTACATAGGCGTCTTTGAGGCGAGTGTTGGATTTCATTTGTATATTTGTGACCTTCCTGTCCAGGCCTGATGATTACCAGCTCAAAGGGCGTTCTTGTCCAAGGCATCTGTCCTCGATGAGACATTAATCGTCGCCCAGTTCGCCTTTTCGTGCGTTCCTGGCTATGGGTCGGACAGCCGCAAAAACCAAACGGCTCATATACGTACTACCCAATTCGACTTTTAGTCAACTTTCAAGGCGGGAGAGATGCCCCGAAAGCATCCCTCTTCGTTTCCCTCTGTCGGCTCGTAAGGGGAAAACAATAAAAGGGCATGCATGCAATAACGAAGTATAACGAGTCTGGATTGTTCTTGTCTTCCTTCCTCCAGAGTGAGGAAGGGATCTAGAGATATATACCTATGGCTCGTGGTGTTGGACCACGAGCCAAGGTATGTTGCTAAGCTGGCAACCGATTGCATTCCTTTTTCGTTCCCTCACGATCGGTCTCACACGGAGGGTGAGACCGCCGTGAGACCGCCGTGATGCCTCCGTGATACCACCGTGAACCTCCGTAGTCCCTCCGTGGGACAGTCTAAGAAAGTTGCGTTGCGACTATCGGTGTTAGGGCCATTCCAACACTCGCACTCTTTCTCTTTCTGTTGAAGGAAGAGGATCGCGATAGTCGCTCAATACAGGAAACGACTCGAAACAGGAGAAAGCCAAAAGACACCAGATGTTCGTGTTGAAAATCGCTATATACATGACCATACCAAATGCAACATCCATCACTCCGTTGGTCTTGCCACCCATCCCTCCACTCGTACCTGTATCTCGTTCCGATTGACAAACTTTTCGAGGGCCTTGTTGGGGGAAGCTTTTGTCATCGCGTCGGCGGGATTGTCATTTCCGTTTATCCACCGAATCTCTTCGACCTCTCGGCGCTCGTATGATTGTCGTAGTGCCATGATATCGATCATGAGGCGCTTCTCCTTCGTGGTACCTAGTTTGACCAGGCACTCGTATAGAGAGAAGGAGTCGGTGCAGATAACGGTCTTGATCGGCGGGAGTCCGAGTCGTTGCGTGATCATGTGCAGTGTTGTCCCGAGTGCAAAAGCCATGTCAGCACCTTGCACCATTGCATGCAGCTCGGAGGCTAGTGCACTCCTGGTAACTCTTCGGCTCTTGGTTGAGCTGTATGCAATGACATTTCCTCGTAGCGAAAAAGAACTGGTGTCAGTGTGTGCATCCTCGTTGCCGAGGATCGCCACATAGCCAATCTGGGAACTCAAATCGTTGTTGGGGGCAAAAGAGCCGTCAACAAAGACGTAAAGTCTGGCGCTGGGGAGGTGCAATGGGATATACTTCAGGCCGCGGTCGGGATTAGACATTTGCCACTCGATCCGTTTGTCGAGTTTGTCGATGTCGGTCGCTTGAGGGTCTTGGACTTGGGGGGCGGCCGATAGATCGTACAGGGCCTCTGGTTGGCAAACGGATGCGATATAAGCTCCTCGTGCACGTTGCTCGACGTACTCTTTCTTTCCGCCTGTGCTTCCGATGAGGACGAGCTTCGAGCTTTGGCCCTTGGGCTTCAGATCGATGCTCCCATCCGTGTTCTTACTTAGGATGCACCCGTTGAATACAATGGGGTCATCCGGGGTAAGAACTTGCTTTGGCTTGGCCGCAAAACCTGCCTTGCGGAGCTCGGTTTCTTCGTGTTCGAGGAAGTCCTTGTCACCAAGGCCGAGCGTGTCATCGGTCTGTATCCCAATGTACCAAAACATCTTCGCGCCGTAGCTGGACGGCCATGTCGTAGTCAGCCCTCTCTTTGGCCGTGATGAAGACTGCATCGCTTTCAGGAAGCGGGTGCTTTCGGGGACGTCCTCGTCGCCTCTTTGGCGGTGCAGGTGTTTCGGAGGGGGTAGCGCCTGCATCGTCTGGAGATGGAGCTGTGGGAGAGGGAGAGGCTGTGTCATGGGGGGCGATAGCAGTGGAGGATTCGGCGTCGGGGGCCCTGATGTACGGTTTGACAACCGTAGATCGGAACTTGGTGGGCCCGTTGGGCATGTCCAGCGTGCACGTCTCATTCTCAATTGCAAGTAGCTTGTATGGTCCATGCCAGCCGCCTTTCTCCCGAAATACACGGACTTCCGACTGGAGGGGGAGGTCGTGTATTGGTCGGGTGTCTGGGCCGTTCCGGGCGGCGAGAGCTTCGCGCATCTGCCTACTTGCTAGGTATTTGCGTGCTTCGCTCATGGCCTTCCGCAGAGTTGCCGCTCTCTGCGTCACCGGAGCACTGGGTGGTGAATTGTCCGTCATCCTCGGATATGCGCCGGAGACGAGAAGGGTCGGGACGAGGCCATTGGGGCCAGCCGAGTCGTTGACCGCTTTCACCGCCATCTGTAGACGCTGGGGCGGTGTTAGGAGGTCACCCGTTTCTTGCTTGATAATGTCGTATGCTCGTCGTAATGGGATGTGGTACCGTTCAATCTTGCCAATGCTGTGATGCGCTTCCACTGGGACTTCGTCCGTGGCTATGGCCATTAGACGGGCAGAGTGGCGGAATTCCGCTGATGCGAAATTCTCTTCGGCATCATGGATGATCCAATCTGGAGGCCCTAGGTAAGTGTCTATCCAACACTCACGTAGTGCGTTCCATACATCTTGAGCCTTCTGCCCCTGTGGCTCAAGGAAGCGTGCTGCTTGAAAAGAGGTTGCAGCATCAACAACATGCAACACCGGGAGATATCTTATCCACCATTGGGGCTGTGACATCTTCCCCAGCACTCTTCAATAGTTTGGTAAGCCTCGCTATTGAAGGGTGCCCGAATCTGCGATGAAGTCGACGTATCTCGGATTCGGATAGGTCAAAGATGGCGGTCTCAGTGGCATCAAGATTCCACCAAGGATGTCCCCACCGTCTGATGACCGGGACCTTGGTGGTGCCTTGGATGAGCACATTCTCCAGATTGTCGAGCTTCACGCCCATCTTGTCCATATCCGTGATGGAATACAGAAATGGGGTGCAGCTGTCCAGTACATGGAACTCAATGGTGCCGAAGATAGTGGGAACTCGTAGTATACCTGAAGATCGGGCCGATCCAGCACCGAATGTGATAGTGTGCTGTTTGGCAGCTTGGATCGACAAATCAGGCATGAGCTTCATGAGGGCTTTTGCTTGGCCGGTGCCTGCGGTTGAGTACCGGCGGCACCAGTGTCTGGCAATATGCCCTGGAAGCTCTTATCCGAGTATCGTTCCTCGGACACGAAGCATCTGGATGTTGGCTCCGCTTCTTCATCCTGTCCGTCGCCTGTCAGACCATGCATGAATGCATTATTCTAAAGTCGATGAACAAGTGAGCGTGCTTCGTCGTCATCATGAGAGGGGATGTGGCCGGCGGAGAAGAACTGGGTGAACGTAAGGGACGGAGTTTGGTCTGTCTGGGTAAAAAAGGTCGAAGGGCGGACTAGGTCCCATGATTGTGGTTCTTCCTCTTTCTCATCCTCCTCAGGGGAGACTCGACAGACTTCGAGACCTGTGCACTAGCCTCCGAGCTGTATGCAATGGTGCAAGGTGCTGACATGGCTTTTGCACTCGGGACAACACTGCACATGATCACGCAACGACTCGGACTCCCGCCGATCAAGACCGTTATCTGCACCGACTCCTTCTCTCTATACGAGTGCCTGGTCAAACTAGGTACCACGAAGGAGAAGCGCCTCATGATCGATATCATGGCACTACGACAATCATACGAGCGCCGAGAGGTCCTGGTTGCTCCGTGGGTTGGGGTGACTCGAGGGAGAGGTTCTGGAGGTCGCCCTCCAAATCCTGGTGCTCAGCAGGGAGACTCATTCTGAAGACACTGGGTCGGTGTGTCTTGTGGGGCCAGGGAGGGAAGAAAATGGTGTCTGGGCAGTGGGTCCACAGGGAAAAAGGGAAAAGCGCTACCTACTGGCACGAACCAGGTAGCGGGGTGGTCTCTGTGATAGACAGAGAAATGTACAAGACTTTGCTACTGGCACGATCCAGGTAGCGATGGTCTCTGTGATGGACAGAGAGATGAACAAATAAAGGGGAACAAGAAATAGACAAGATTTTGCTACTGGCACGGTCCAGGTAGCGAGGGTGATATCTGTGATGGACAGAGTAAGAAACAGGTGAAGGGTGTAACGCTACTGGCACGATTCAGGTAGCGTGGATAGTGAGGGTATAGCAAACGCTTCTGGCAGATCCAGGGAGCGGGGGGTTTCCGTGATGGACGGAGCAGATGGGAAGATCCAACCTAGTGTCACTAATGTTCGGTAGGTAGTATCTTTCGATCTTTCAGAAAGGGTGTCACTCATGTTCGGCCTTTCCTTTGTCAGACTCGTCGCAGGGCGTGTAGTATCCAAGGGACGAGATCTCTTCCGTAAAAACCTTGCGAATCTGTGGTTAACGAGATAACCACTGATCAGTGTCGGCTCGTAAGGGGAAAACAATAAAAGGGCATGCATGCAATAACGAAGTATAACGAGTCTGGATTGTTCTTGTCTTCCTTCCTCCAGAGTGAGGAAGGGATCTAGAGATATATACCTATGGCTCGTGGTGTTGGACCACGAGCCAAGGTATGTTGCTAAGCTGGCAACCGATTGCGTTCCTTTCTCGTTCCCTCACGATCGGTCTCACACGGAGGGTGAGACCGCCGTGAGACCGCCGTGATGCCTCCGTGATACCACCGTGAACCTCCGTAGTCCCTCCGTGGGACAGTCTAAGACAGTTGCGACTATCGGTGTTAGAGCCATTCCAACACCCTCACTGGTAAAAACCTTTTTTTCAGGGGGAAACAACACGTATTTTGAATGTTCCGTGCACATAGGTACTCCTTTACAGTTTTGATTGCTATTTAAACCACCTGCGCCTAGCTAACTAGCAGCCAAGCAACTCATTCTATACCTATAAAAGCCCAATAAGAAAAAACATTGGTACCGTACCACTTCCCCAGCAAAACGCCCCGCACACTTCATACATGACTCCCGTGTAGGTACACAGATAAATAAGAGCACCTAAGCCAAAACGTGTACAACAATGTGTACAAAACAACGCATGAAGAACAGAAATCCGAACAAGATAGACAGTTCATCAGGATGACACGTTATAATCAAGAGGAAACAGATGGAACTAGGCCAAATCCCAGGCCTCCTGCTCATCGAGGACTCATACATCGTAACCAAATTGGGATATATGTAAAAAAAAGAAAAAAAAGAAAAATCGAGACCAACGGCAAGACCCCAGTGCATTAATGTACCACGGCTTCTACACCACCGAGAAATCGTCGCACGCGGCAAATGTCAAGCTCATCCTGTTCACTTTCAACAGCCTTGAGTAGACCATCGACCACGGCGTCGACTTCGCTTTCTTGCACACCCGTGCACAGGGCGACCACGCGGCGGTACTTGACTTCGACTTCGCGACTGCGGCTCTTAAGAGCCTGCACCATCTTGCGAGTGACGTCGCGACGGCCTTCAATGGCGCGAAGGCGAGCGCGCAAAGTAGCTGCGGAGGGAAGGATTCCTTTGCTGCTGCTTCCGCCGTCGGTTGCTGTTGACGACTCCTCTGCTGCCTCGAGCATGGCAGAGAGCTCAGTTTCCCAGGATGAGGACGGATTGGGTTGCGAGGATTGTGATTGCTCGTATATCAGGCGGTGTTGTTCGTCCTCGCGCGCATGGGCCAGGTTGGAGACTTTTTGGCGGGCTAATTGTTGCTTCTTCACACTCTCAGTGAGTTGCTCGACACTCCTGCGAGCCTCTCCGAGTTGTGCAGATGTGGTGCGAAGGGTGCTGTGCATTGCGTCTAGTGAGGTCTGCTTGCCCTTCATCTCTTGTTGAAATGCCGCACCGGTTTCGTTAAGTAAATGGGTAATTGCTAAGGCCCTCGGTTAGTCAAATAATAATGAAAGATCTTTCCTTTTGATTTGCTTCCTTCTATAATCTGTATGTCTTTCGAAAAACGGAAGAAAGGGACGAAACACTCACAGGCAATTATCTCATCGCTGCTCTCCCGCGTGCGTTGACTTGAACCAGCGACTCCATTTTTATCCGTCGGGGCATCATCGCTCTTATTCTTGTTATCGCCGTTTTCTCCCCCGATGCCGAAATCAAGCGGCCGCAGGCCAACACGATTGGCAATATTGGGATCTGCGCCCACTTCAAGAAGTTGCGAGATGATGCTTCGATTACCGATTCTGGCGCCGATATTGAGAGCAGTATCGCCCGAGCTGTCCTGAGCATTAACAATTTCACTCATGAAACGAGCAATGCCCATCTTGGGACTTGAGACAGATTGCGAGTTGCTCGGCGGCGCGGTCCCGTTAACCTGGCTGCTCGGGACACTTCCTTGTCGAACAACCCATTCCAAAAGGCTTTCGAGATAGTATCGACTGGCGGCGTTGCGACCTTTGACAGCGCTAGTCACGGCAATGTGATGTAGTACAGTTCGACCTTTCTGGTCTCGCGACTCGATTGTACCTCCCAGAGCCTCGAGTAATTCAGGAAAAGAGCCTTGATCCATTGAGTTGGTCACGAGGCAGGCTCGCATCAGAGCAGTCTCACCCGACGCATTCACTCGATGTGGCGATGCCCCGGCAGCTATCAGGGCACGCAGAAGTGTCATACGGGACAGTGTAGCTGCCCAGTGCAGAGCAGTGTGGCTCTGGGGGTCGATTGGCATATCGAGCTCGGCTGGAGTAAAGGATCGAAGCATGTCATGCTTGGCGGCATCCGTCATGGACGAATCCATGAACAAGCCCATCAGCATGCCGCGCTTCACTTCAACATCGGGAGACATGTCGTAGGGCAGTGGTGGTAATGGTCCATGGCTCTCTTCGTCAAATGATCCATAATTCGCGGCGTGTTGCGTGAAGATGAAGGACTCGTTCGGTTCTGTGGGCGAGCCGGGAAACGCTGATGCATACATGTCCATATTGCTTTGGCCATGGCCACTCACGCTATCTGTCGGTGTCATTGTCACTCGCTGGCGTTTTCTAGGAGGTTCAGGCTCAGGCGCTGCAGACATGGAAGCGTCTACGCTTTGTTGCGTCGAGAATGCAGAATCTGCTTGCTGTCCATAGTCGGAAGTAAAGCTCTGCTGTGAATTTGCTGGAACTTCATCCCCGTTCTGCATCGAGGACTGTCTGCTGAAACTACCAGACGCGCGAGCAGGGGCGCGACCCCGAGGGCCAGGTGAGTCGAATCGGGCTTTGCTGATGGCCGCGACGGCATGTGATGCTGTGCTGGAGATGTTCTTGAAGAATGTTCCCGTCATGCCATTCGGCCGGCCATCCATACTAGAATTGTACAGGCGCTTTCGCTGAGCTGCCATGGCCTGCTCTTTGGTGGGCGTGTTGAAATCTCCCCTGCCAGCGACGCCGCCGTCCTGACCCATATCGTACGTCAACAGTGGTCGAAGAATATTCTCGACGCCATATTGACGGCAAACCTCGACGCCCCTCTCAAACTTGATCCACGTGCCCTGGTACTTGCCATAGCCTCCCTGCACCTTTTCGTGTTCGCCGGTCTGGATCTCCTTTTCGAGAATTTTGGTTCGCTTGCCTTTATCGACACCAGCAACTTTGAGAATCTGCGTAGCATTGAGCCATGAATCCTGTCTTCGACGCATAACCGCCACATTATTGACTTCCATTTCATATACGTCGACGCCAGAGTAGGAGGCCTAGAGTGTGAAGGTAAGTAGAATGAAAGATATAAATGAAAAGCTCTTGTCACACGCATCCTCCAAGCCGCGTCCAATACGGAAGGAAAAGGCCAAGGGATTGCGCCGGGTCAACTTACTGAGTATATTTGAGGGCCATCAGGGGTATTGTAGGGCTGTTGAAAAGAGGCACTTTGCCTCGGTTGGGATTGTTGGCTCATGGAAAAAGACTGTTGCGAGGTCTGCGATGCGGGAGCCATCATGGATGTCTGTCGAGAACGTGTGGAGAGAGCAGCCTGAGAGTTCGTTGAGACTAAATCGAGTGATATATGGAGTGATGCAGTTCGATATACGGATTGATGCAGTGTTGCGCAAGGGATTGTTTGCCTTGGCAAAGTCCGCTATCGCCCGAGCAGATGGCTGCCCTCGGCTACGTGCTCCCAAAATTCGTGTAACGAATCACGATGATGACGCTGGAGTCTCCGAGTCCAAAGACAAGACTTGACAGTCAAATGCTTGAGTCGAATACGGGAGTCGGGAGTCGGGATGCACCAGACAGCTTTTTGGCGAAACGAATGGCGGAGCAAATGGGTTGGAACTTGGCAGCAAAACAGCAGGGGAGCGAGGCTAGCCGAAACGCAGATTCCTAGCCTAATGTGTTTGAACTTTGCACGATCCCATGTAGATAGGCATGTACATGCAGTTTGTATGTGCATACGTACTCCGTCTGCACTGGACCCGAGCAAAGACGGTATGACGATGGCTGCTGCGGAGGGAAAAAAGGATGCGGCCGTCAATTAAGCACGACGTGTCTGTTTCGTGAATCTGGCTGGTGAAGTCGTGTTGAGGTCGTGTTGAGCGTGCGAAGGGCGCGACGCGAGGGCAAGCGAAGCTCAGGTGGGGCACACACAACCAACCAGCGGGCGGATACAGCCCGAGGTTGGGCCGGCCCGAGTCAATTCGAGCCCAGGATACAGTATTGCAGAAGCCTTCCAAGAACAGCATCGTCGACTCGAGATACAGACAAAAGTGAACTCTCACAGTCTTTGCTCCGTTTGACTTACTTCGTGTGGATCATTGGACGGCACCTACGATGCCTGCCTCTTGGCACCCCGTACCTATGTCTCTGAAGCCACTGCAGCTTTATCGTCACCTCCTCCGAGAAGCTTCCTATTTGCCCCCAGCCTTCCGAAAAGTAGTCGACTCGACGATTCAAAAGAGGTTCCACGACCATAAAAGAAAAGATGCGCTCGTCACGAAACGTCTTGCCAAGGCCAAGTCCTCACTGCGCATGTTACGAGCCGCCAACAGCGGCGACAAGGATGCCATGCAGAACCTGGTGATGAAGGGTTTTGGCCGAACGGGGCTCAGGAGACGAGAGCTCATCAGCGAATTGGTCAGACCACAAGGTCCTGGCGACTCTGAAGCTCTGGAGAGCCTACTTGCCGAGTCTACAGTTTCGAGCACGCCAGATCAGAGCGCAGCTCCTGCACAAGAGACTCCTGCACAAGAGAAGGCACGGAGTTCGAAAAACGCCTTCTTCGAGAAATGGGATACACCGAAACTGCTGAAACTTCTGCAATCTATGAAGCAGCAACAGGGGGCTACAAAGAGCTCCACGAGCTGGCATAAAGGGACTTTGAAGGCGATCAACCCGGAGCAATTTGTTCCGGAAACCAATATATGGGGCAAACCTCCTGCGGCGTGCGTTGTGACGGCCAAAAGAGCACACTGGTGGAGGAGAATGGCCGAGAAAATCATGCCGCCTCTGGGCAAAGGCGAATGGGAATTATTGGAGCAGTTAAGCCAAGGCGGACAGAATGCCGGCGAATGGGCAGTTCCCTCCAGGCGGCCCCTTGCTCTGACGCGACAATCGAAGAGACTGCCGAAGAGTAAAGCTGGAACCTCCAATCACTGGGACTGGGAGGCTCACCTTGCCAAGCCTACGGCAAATGTCGAGAGACAAAGGTCCAGGGCACTACGACGACGCTCCGGGCTACAGGCCTCTGGTCCGTACGCCGGACAAGAGCTCAGCAAAGAGGTGTCCGGCAGATGGTTCCGAAGAGTCTATAACAGAGCGTGGCAAATTTCTTCAAAGATGGAACAAGACCCCAACACGCTCAACTATAAATTCGAATGGGGTCGTGCGATGCCCAAGCTGCCCTCGGCGATCCCGTTGCAGATGCAAATTTTCGAGGGGGTGGATCAACAGGGCAATTTGCCGCGCGAAAGTTCAGATGCTGCACCGTCGACTCCACGCCGTGAGCCTGCCGCGCGAACTTGATGCTGGACTTGAGATCGAGATCCACCGCTCAAACAAAGCCACCTTTCATGCCGACAACGGCGTCATGACCCGAATATGGCAGAGTTCCTTGCCATTCTCGATCTCTCCCTCGCTTCTGGCTCGGGCTGGCCCGCCATGTGCTCTTTCAATAAGCATGATCCCGACACGCAACAGCGTCCAGGCCAAGATAGATGGTATACCTGTTCATCTTCATCTTTATTGCTAGAATAATAATGATGCTTGCAGTACTCGTACCACAGTATTTACATTCAATGCAGCTGTTGCTACCGGCGACTTAATCATCAATCGCGAACTACGTCACATCTCTCAATCGACAGAGACTCTGCATGTATGTCTAGTGACTCCTCTATGAAGCAGAATCCCCAACACCAGCAGCAGACGGAAGCAAAACTCTACAGCAAATAGCGATACGAGGAATTCAAGTCTCCCAGCGCAACCTTCTCCTCCTCGGACACTGCCCGAAGCCGGCCCTCCATGCTCGCCCGCTCCCGATCCTGGTTTGTCTTCCAGCACGCCAGTGCATACAAGACACAGGCGACGGCAGAAACGCAGCAGAAGCCAATGCAAGAGCTGTAACCAAGGCTATAGTCCGACTTGCCGGCCTTGTCCTGCTCAAAGACAAACGAGGCGATGATGCCGCCCAGGTTACCGAAGCCAATCTGCCAGGCGCTGCCGATAGCGCGGCGGTGATGGCCCCCCAGGTTCATGTTGAACCAGCACACGATGATGGGCATCGCGGTGTAGACGCCCATGACAGCGAGAAAGAGCGCCGTGTACTGCACGTCGATGTTGGTATTGACAGCCTTGAGGATAGCGAAGCCAGCAATGGCAAGAAACACAGCTAGGACCGCAAAGAGTGCCCGGTGTCGGAGCCTGTCCGACACAAAGGCCACGATCATGGAAAACACAAAGGCTACAGCCCAGGGCGGTACGCTGCGTAGCTGCGTCTGCGTCGGACTGTAGCCGTAGCTGGAGATGATACTAGGCGCAAAGTACGCGTAGCCGTACGCCGGGACGATGAGGCCCAGATACATGATACCCCCAAGAAGCACTTTGTAGTCGCGCAGAACGCGGCCTACATCGCCAAGGGTGATGCTCCGCTCCAGACCCGCGTCTCCCTGATCGAGCCGCAGCTTCGCGGCGACGTATTGCCGCTCGTCTTCGCGCAGCCAGGTGGCCTGTTCGGGAAAGCTAGGCAGCAAGAAGTAAAAAGCGAAGCTGACGAGGACGGTGAAGGCCCCCTCGAGGATGAAGATCCAGCGCCAACCGCTGTAGCCACGCTGGCCGCCCATTTGGCCAATGGCGGCGGCGAGGAGGCTGCCGAATGCGCCGGCGAGGGTGGTGCTGTTGAAGAAGAAGGAGTAGCGGCGCTGGGCTTCGTGGCGACGGTACCACATGCCGATGAGGTAGAAGGCTGCGTGGGTCAGCAAGCATGCATGATGCATATCGCATGTGTGCGCGTATGTATATATATAGTACATGGATATGTCCAAGCACATGTACATTTTGGCTGACGGCTTTGCAACAAGAAAGATGTGCATATAAAAGGGACCGAATAAAATAAGGGACTCACCTCCTGGGAACATGCCCGTCTCAAACAGGCCCAAAAAGAAGCGCGTAGCCAACAATCCCGCGTAGTTCTGCACCACGCCCTGCAAGATAGTCGTGACGCCCAGCAAAAACATGTTGAGAGACAGCCATGTGGCCGGAGTAAACTTCTTGAGGAGCATGTTGGACGGAATTTCGAAGAGAATGTAGGGCACGAAGAAGATGACAATGGCGGTGTTGAAGCGCGACGGAGGGTTGAGCATGTCGAGGTCTTCGCGCAGGTGGTAGATCTTGGCGTTGGCAATATTGACGCGGTCTATTCTTCATTACTATCATGCTGGATGAAATTCTCGTGTATTTCGTTCCATTTCTTTCCAAACAAAAAAAAAAAAATTGGAGCAGCATTGTGGGCAATGGGACAGAAAGCGCAATGCCGTTGTTGGCTAAAAAGCTGCTCAAGTCAAGAAATCGAAGTGTAATACAGTGTACATGCAGCGCAAATCCGTACAATATCTACCTATTGGCGGGAGATGGAGACATACCCAAAAAAGCCAACAAGTACATGATGCACAGGAACGGAATGACATGAAGATCAATCTTGGCCATCAGTCGCCTATCAGTCGTATGTGCCGGACACTCTACCAGGTATCGCGAGTCCTCATCAGCGCCGCCCTCCCCCGAGAACAATACCTCGGGCTTGGACCCGGACCCGGACTCGGCCTCGGTCTCGGCTCTGCGAGTCGGCCCCTGATGCGGGGGAGCATTCTCGTGGAGAGCCATTTGGCGAATTCGCGGGCGGAAGGCTGCGAAGGTTGAAACAGATTGGGCGAAGACTTCATACTGGTCGTAAATGCGTTG
>QEQW01000531.1:0-19191 GCA_004016085.1 Claviceps quebecensis
AGCCATTTGACAAGCCATTCATACATCATGCTGCGGTCGCAAGTGAGTGAAAAAAATACCTGTCAATTCTCCTGAGTCAGGCGGTTATTTAGAGGTCAAAATCTACAGATGCAGACGTTATAGAGCTATTCAGCGTTGAACTATCATACAGAGAGAGGTTGGTGATAAGCATTTTGCATCGGCGACGACTTGCAGCGGTAGCCAAAACGGAGCGTCTCCTTGATTACAAGTTACCGTCTCCTTACCGTCCGAGAATTGCGGTGGGTTCCATACCCTGCCAAGGTGGGGCGAGCCATCTGACCAATGATGGCAGGGTAGTTTTCGTCGATTTTTACATAGGGAGGGTAGTAGACAGGGGCCCTGGGAGGGTAGGTTTTACTGTTTCCTCATGTACTCCGTATGCAGGTAGAACTGGAAGAAGGCAGCGAATTCGATCCCAGCATGATTACGGCATGGATCCTCCCGCAGCGCCGTCTGACGGGTCTGGTCAGTGGTCAGTCACGACTCACGACTCACGACTCACGACTCACGGCTCACGGCTCACGGCTCACATCATACATGAGAGGGGACGTGCCGCAGATCCGGGGCACACGGAGTAAGCAAAGGAATCCTTACGGAGTACCTATATACCACATACGTACCTAAGTTCAACGCGCGAATGCTGACACAGCAGAAAATCTCAGAGACCGGAGGGCCGGAAAAGGTGGAAACCCGGACCAAGGTCGACCGGGTGTCCAGATGGACGAAGAATAGAATCTCAGCTCACTGAGATAGGACAAGAGAAGAACGACTGATAGATCTGACAAGATCTACCAGACTAAAATGAAAAGAAGAACGAGACTCAATTCAGTATCCTCACGACAGGAACTAAGTCCTCAAAACACGACAAAAACCCAACTCCCCTCTTTTTCTCCTTTTCTTTCCTCAGTGGGCTCCCTCAACCCTTTTAACCAAATGCCCAAACTGATCCTCCTTGTGTTGAACTTCGGATGTCTCGGGCAATCTCTCCAGATGCCTTGGTCAATGGTAAACAACAGAACGGAATGTGACTAAAGAACAGAAAGGGAAACATGCAAATCCAACCTGACACAACAACTTCATAGAAAGTCTCCCTCCATCACAAAAAGTGTCTCAACAAGCAACAATAATATCTCACAAGTGAAATGTGAGGGAGCGACGATAATAAATGGCAGAAGCGCGGGGTAATGGGGTGATTGACCGAAAGCGGAGCAATGGCCGTTAGTTTTTTCAACAGCTTGGTCCCTGTAGTGGTACATACGGAGTACATATTGTGACGGTCACCCTGTTGTGAGCTCTGTCCGTGCACTGTACCTATATCCCCCACTAAGCTGGTTCTCATCAGCTTAGTGTTCTGACCTTTTGGTCGGGTTGGTAGGGATATTCAACCCTCACACATATCATAGTGATCAGTGATACAGAGTTTGTACTTTCAGAGTGAATATTATCTTCAGTATGTACTTACTACTCTGTACATCTGCTGTGGCGCCGATTATCGCGCTAACATTTTTTTTGGCACATCGCCATGGTGACTGTACTTGTGTACTATACATATATAATAGGCATGTGCCTCCCAAAAAGCCTTAAATCCATCTCAAAATCGAGTCTTGACCATCCCAACCCCTCACATGCCCGCTGCAATCGTGTATCCTCCATCCACAACAACTGTATCCCCGTTGAGGTACTGGTTGCAAGTCGCAAACAGAATCGCTTGTGCCATATCCTCGTCTTTCCCAGGTCGAGCTGCTGCCACTTTGCCTTCGAAATCTTCCTTGGGAAGCTTGCTCTTCTGCGTGTCGTCACTCTCGCCAGCCGTCATTTCACTAGGAAACACGCCAGGCGCGATGCCATTGACGCGAATCTTGAGCCCCGCTGAGGCAATCTCCGACGAGAGCATGCGAGTGAGATGAATAGCTGCCGCCTTGGAAGCGTTGTAGTCAAAGTGCTTCTGAGCCGTCTTGACCAACCCAGAGATGGACGTGATGTTGATGACGGTCCCTGACCAGCCTTGGTGCCTCTCTGATGATGCCTGAAGCAGAGGCAGGAAGGCTGCCGTCGTGAAGTACACTGCGGCCACATTGGTGCGGTACACATCAGTCCACGTCTCAAATGACGAGTCGTTGAACATCGTCGACTTCAAGTCCTGGGCCGACTTTGCGTCGGCATTCAACGTCCTGCCGCCCGAGATGCCTGCATTGTTGACGAGAACGCAGAGGCATTTCTCCCGAGATTCCACTTCCTTCACGAGAGACTGTATGCTCTCCTTGGATGTGACGTCTGCTTGCAAAGGAATGACCTGTTGTTCATTGCCCTGAAAGTGCTCGGATACCACTTTGTCGAGCTTCTCCTTTGTTCGTCCCGTAATGTAGACCTTAGCGCCGTTGGCTGCCAGCGCCTGCGAAGCCATCAAACCGATGCCAGAACCACCGCCTGCAATTGGCTGATTAGCTGTTGTCGCGAATTAGGAGCGAAGGCCTCACGAACCGGTGACGAGTGCCACTCTCCCCTTGAGGTCGAACAGATTGTTCCTCGTTAACGCTTGAGTGCTAGACATCCTGAATACGTAGTTTGAGGGATGAAGATTTGTGAAGAAAGTCGATTTGGGTGCAAACTTGCGGGTGTGGGCAAATGGTACTCTCGTCATACGATGAAGCATGATTGAACGCGTACGCTGCTATGGGGGCCTCTCGATACTTTCATATATATCCTGCCCAGCCAATTTATATGGCAAAATCAGCGAATGCGAAGCCGACTGAAGCAAGTTGGCTGTAGCACATGGCGTCAATTACGCGAGAGTTGGTCACGATGATGTCAGAGACGACGCGATGCCAATATCGATGACACACACATGCTCACTTGTGCCAACGTGGTCAGTGGTGGTTTAAGTTGGTCGGTACGCCAATACGTCATGATGAAGAAATCAACATCAACATGTAGATATATCATATGTACATAACGCTGAGCCTGGTCTCAGGAGTCGGTGATTTATTAATAAGCTCTTGCGGCGCTGACCGTCTTATGTTTAGATACCTAATGTACGAAACTTGCCCCACACAACGGCATTTCCGCTTGAACGTTTGGTACCTATTGCCAATTGGAGTCTGGAGTCCTGGACCGTCCTGTGTGAGACATGGATTATGTACCTACGTATGTACCCATGTACGACCGAAGACTGTCACTGCTCCGACCCATGGTTCGTCGTGCTAGAGAGCGAACAGGATTACCTACATTTGTAGCAGTATGTCACCGCCAAGGCTCAGAAAAGAAACAGAAGAGAGAGCTGCGATGGAAGACGAAGGACAAGAATACGACGAAGACGTACCTAGGCCCGCGAGTAACCACGCAACGGCCAACATCGTTTCCAAAGAATACAGTAGAAGCCTTCTCTCGAGGTTTTAGTTTGAGGCATGATTGGGTCATTTTCCCTTTGGTCCTTTGTTGGTCAAGACTCGAGCACTTTTCAAATGACCTGCGCAGCTGCGCTGCGTCATTCATGCTTAACTCCATAACCTCGTGTAGTACCGTGTCGGCGTGTACGGCCCAACATTAGACCCGCTCCTGGATAACGACTTTCGCCTCTCAACCCGCAAATCCTAAATTTCCTTTTTTTTTCTTATACGGAGTACAGATGTACCGTACGCGCCGCAACGCCCATTTTATCAGCTAAATAACCATACCCAAAACATATAGCAATTCGATGAAGAGTTTTCCTCATATGAACTCGATCATTCCGATGATCAAATTTAGAAGGGAATGAAGTCTGAGGACGCGCTTCGTTCTTTCTGGTCGAGTCCTGCTTTTGTCCTGTGAGGACTGTCGCCTTTTGGGTCTATATCTCAGACCATCTTTTTGTTGCGTAACACAGCTCCCGCGGAGATCTGACATACGTTTTCCGCTCTCCGTTTTCCCTTTCTTTTCTGTACTCGTGCAAAGAGCAGAGACGAGTTGGCAAAATGCAACCTGTTACCTTGGCCATTGGGCTCGCCAGTGCCCAGTGGTCCTCAACCCGCGGAGAGCTCGGAGAGCTCCGTCATTTGGCGCGCTGTGATTCGGTGCTCGCCCGCACATTTGGGGCAAGAATTCTGACTGAAAAGAGGGCGATTTCTGCCTCGGATCGCTGCACCCTTCAATTTATGCGGAGTAGATTGTAGTTATGTACCTACGTCCCGCGTCACCTGTGACTTGGCAAATCCGTGACGTCGCCTGCGCTGTAGCCTGTAGGTAGTACATGTGCATTAGGTAGGTACCTACGAAGTAGTACATATGTGGTCATACAATCTACGGAGCCGGGAGTACATACGGAGTACGTACTATACATACATGTGTACATACTTAGGAGGTACATACACAGCCTGTCAGTGTCACAGACTCGCAGTGATCACCTTCCACAAACCGGATAACAATGGAGCACCCAAAGCAAGGGGCAAATCGCTCACGTGACAGTATTGCTTGCAGCACCCCCCAACTTGATGAAGTTAACAAAAGATGAAAACACGTCCAATGTACGTACAGAGTACATACTACAGAGTCAGACAGATGACTGGTATCAGCGCTGGCCGCACCGTATATAGGCAGGTGAGATTAATCATTACACACATAACGACAAGGATGATCGCGCCGCGGAAAGCTTCACCTCATCATGAGCTCGAACTCGTCGGGCTTAGCACCATTGCGGCCTTTGCTCTCCCGCGCGCAACATAAACCTCTACTGTCCGCCGAGTCCTCAGAACCCAATGCGGACCGGAAACGCGATGTTGTCGTTGCGGCGTGCGAATACTGCCGAAAGCGCAAGGCCAAGGTATGTCGTCCACCGGGTTGCTCATCAAACGAATCTCCTCTTCTCCTGCTGTGTGCGCATTGATAACCGCTCTAGTGCGATGCTCGGCGGCCGACTTGCTCGTCTTGTATAGCCCGTGGAAGACCTTGTACATACACGACTAATCCGTCTGAAACGCGAGGCTCGGCGCTCAAACGAAAACACCAACACCTGGAAAACGACTTTCACGGACTTCAGAAATCCCACGATGCCTTGCAGCAAGTCTTCCAGGCCCTTCAGTCTCGGGAGGACAGGGACGCACTAGCCATTTTCCAGCGGATACGACAGCATGAGGACGCCGAAACAATCATGCAGCATCTCCACGCAAGTGATCTTCTTCTCGGGCTGCGGGCAGGACCTCATTCTAGGCCGGCCAGCGGCTCATGCTCCGCGTCTCGACCATATATGCCAATGCCGCTACTGGCTCCTGACGACACAACATCTCCACGCTTGGGCACCAAACAAATACAAGTCATGCCGAGCAATTATTTAAATCGAGAAGTCAGATTCTCGCCATCGCTTCGCTTTCTCCCTTGCATGAGTAGTGCACTTTACTCTACGAATGCACATCTGTCTATCAAGATTCTGGACTCCCGGCTTGACTCAAGCATTCCTTCTCGTTGGACCCGTGTTTCCGCCGATGATGACATGCTTAGAAATCTGCTAGGGCGTTACTTTATCCAAGAATACATGCGGAGTGCTTGTTTCCAAAAGGATCAATTCATAAACGACATGCTATCTGAATCGATCCAGTTCTGCTCGCCCCTGTTGGTCAATGCGACGTTGGCCTTGTCTTGTGTGCGTATTCGCTGCCTCCCGGAACCTTGTGAACTTTCCCCTTAACAAAACTCTCACCAAACTCTTTTTTTCTTCCTTTTTTTCGTCGGTTCTAATATCTTTGTGTTCGTCGTTCTTGTGCTCGCAGTATTGCTATCATGATCAAACAGATTGCGAAAAAACGCGCCAGTTGCGCGCTCTGGGTTATGAGTTCCTGGCAGAGGCGAAGAAGCTGTGGGATCTGGAGAAGGACAGACCCATCCTCATAACAACAATCCAAGCCGCCTTGGTGTTGAGCGTTACTTTGAACGTGTGCTCAGCCGAAGCCCTTAGTATGAGGTACGCTCGTGCTGCTGTTGCCATGGCGATTGATCATGGGCTCTACGATGAATCCAACGCCCAACGCAAAAGCGAACCGATTCAGCAAGCTCACGACTTTACCGCATGGTGTCTTCATAACTGGAGCATGTAAGTATAAGATGTTCCTTCATCGTTGGCGACATCTGTTGTGTGTTTCTTGCCTCAAAGTTCTCAAATTTGAAGTTTCCTTATGCTGATGACGCGCCGTCAGACTACAAGGTTATCAGTTTGTGATATCCCCTGGCATCGACACCCATCGCTTACCATCCCTTCCGGACCCCGAGAATCATGCAGAATGGTACGGCGAAATCTGGATACAAGATTCTTCTACCATGACCCGATTTGGCCTGAACCACCCGCAGTTGTTCAAAGCCAGGTGCCAAATGTTAAGTATCCTGAACCAGATTGGATGTTATTTCTCTCAGCCAAGCGCCAATGCGGTGGCAGATGGCGTGTAGTTGCAAAACAATTTGACGAGACGCCACGAATAATGTATTCATGACTTTTAAATGATTTATCAAGATTAAAGTCTATAACAGTTTTTATATCCATTAGGCAATACGTGTTACGTCACGTTCAGGGCCTATGACTTTCCATACATGCGGTGAGTCATAAGCAAAAGCTACTTACCCAAAGAAGATACTGTTTTTTGTGACCTTATCTAGGTGTATTCGGGGACATGTCAGACCATTTTTACTGCGGCGATAACAGAAGAGACCACCTTGAGTGGTTCAAGACGTGGCCATGTCCAATGACAGTACATTTGTCCAGGTTTCGATCCAACACAGCGCAGTGCCGCTAATGACTTGCTTTTCCAGAAACTAGCAGTGCTCGCGTTGTACACAGTGCGATGAGCCACGACATGCTTGCTTCCATTGCGATTACCATATCTGACCAGCTATGTAGGACAAATTCTGATAAGCCTATAATATGGCACTTGTAAAATCTACCTCGAAATCTTCCTGAGCGGCGAGCGCTCAGCAAAGTACCGCGACAGCAAGACTTCTGTAGGTGAATTTGCAATGGTTTTTTTTTCCCCCAAGATTGAATGTTTCCCCTTGTTCATCTTATTTTTGCCCTTCTTACTAGATATCTGCAATTCTGCATTGAGTGAGAGAAGTTGGAAACCGGAACAGTGAACTTTAATTAGACAAGATATACCTAGCCATACAGTCTATAACACATCACAAACCAGGAACTCTTATCAAGAATACGCTGGTTGACCACGTAGGTTCTTCAAAAGTCGGCATCTTGAGACTTGAGGAGAGTCCTTGGGTTACGTTACTCATGCAGCCGTCGCCCTGTACGAATTCATGTTCGTAGGCTTTTAAAACACGAACTTTTTCCACGTGTGACGTGCTCGCCCGGCCGTGAGCGGCGGGCCTCCCTCCGTATCATACCGTAGGGCGTATGCAACTTACAAGTTACAAGCTACAGGCTACAGCCACCCGACTGCCTCCACCTCTTTTTCTCATTTTCTCTGATAAAGGCGTTTCTATTTTCTTTTCACAGGCCAGGCGAACCCGGAACACAAGGAGACGGCTCCGAGACTCACCGAGAGCCCACGGGCCAGCCGCCACACTTTGGGTTCTCGGATCGATCATAGAGATGTTGACAGTTGGGTTCTTGAATTTGTGCGCACTGCGGGGATGGTAGGTCAAGTATACATAAAGCCTGCCACCGCGTTCGGCAGCCGGCTGACACCTTCCGCGGGTCGGGCTATATACAACTCATTCGTTGCTGCTTAGCAGTTGGTCAATGGTCAGTGTGGTGGATATACATACAGAGGCTTCAAACTTGGCCAACATAGGAATCCTGTTGAAGTTGTTCCCTGACATGTGCAGATGGCTCACACTCGTGACTACCGTCTACAGAGTCTGAGAAAGGCGAAAATGGTCACTCATAGTCATGCTATTCTTTCCTGTCTCTTTAATTTTCTCTTTCCCGCTTGCACCGAAACCTGTTCAACGTTGGACGTTATCTCTTTTCTGTCCTGACTCCTCCGAGGCTGCATAAGAATACTCGCAGCCTCGCTATTATTGCATAAAAGCTGAGGTGGCATCTCAGCTCTACTCAAAGAAGCCACTACCTAGCAATGCATGTATGATCATATTATGTGGCAGCGTGGCTTCGTAGGAGAACGACACAGATTCGTTGCGACTTGTATCCGAGTCCGAAATAAGTAGCTTGTACCTCTTGTCAGTGTCGAACGGCTGAGATGACCACCGAGGAACTCACGTACATCATAGTGATCATACATGCCCTGTTATCTCACACAGACCGTGTCACCGTAGACGAGAGGTATCACATTCAGAATTTCAGCTAGAGCAACCCCATGGGCCATGACCGATGTTGATGCTCAAGGAACCAGTAAGTACACCGAGCAAGGGCTAATATTGCAGGCCAGATGACATGGGAGCCCATGCAAGACAATAAGTCCCCTTTTCTCCAAACGCGGCTGCCCATTTTCCCTACGAGGGTTGTGTGAGGGAGCGCTCGATACCGTAGTCATTCTGACCCCATGATACTTGAGTTTCACAGGAGGCTGCTGCTCTACCAGTGACCACTGTGCATGAACATTGAACTTTTGAAGTTTGAACAGTAGTTTGTGATTCTGGCCACTGGCCAGAGAGGAGAATCGGGATCCAAGATGAATGGACTCGCCTAGGTGAGAATCTGCCCATCTGATTTGCCAGACGGGGATATTCAAAGTCCCAAGATCCGATGCCGGTTGTGCCATGTGGGAGCAACCCTTGAAAGAAATTTGACGGAGGAAGCGCAATCAAGTTCAAAAGTTGTGACTTGTACTCTGAAGTCTACTGTCTGTGGAAAAACTTTGAAGATAAGAGAACAAGCAGAATAAACTTGATACCAGTTCATATGAGCACTTTCGAATAAAGTGAAGCGCGAATATAGTTCGTAGTATCTGAAAGTTCGTCAGATGATCATAGTACATAGGTATTATGTATGGTTTTGTCAGGTGTGCATCGCATTGAAATTTGACACAAGAAGGACCCCTGACCCGGGACCCCCGCTCCAAAAGCATTCATAAACCCTGGAAAATGTGGCAGGGCGCTAGGACGTACGCATTCGCATCTTATACGATCGCCCATTGGACAATACTGCTCGGATCTCTTGTGAGAAGCCTCCGAGACTGAGCTCACGCTGCTGTTGGACAATGGGGGCTGACATGACGGGCCGTTGACGCACTTCTAAGTTCTCCCCGAAGTAGGCGAATTGATTGGAAGGATACTAAAGGAACTTCATTGATGTCCTCTTCATTTAGGGTTACATACCTCTCAGAGCTCACCCGCCCCGTTTGTTCTTTGTTTCAATATATATGCATAAAGCACATGCCGCCGAACATTGTTTGAGACCACTGTAGCTCTTGATCGTCGAATGATCGACGCCTTGCCGTTGAGAAGGGTGGGAGAAGAGGGGCTCATTGAGCAAAGAAGCATATGCTCTTTGCCGTGAGTATAAATACTCCGAGACACGGAACTCGGGGGGTGTCAGCCTTCAGGTCATGGAACCTCCGACGCAGCAAAGACAGCACCTCAATATTTTCAGTCAACTCCACCAAAGACCGTCGCCGTATGCCGTAATACGTATGCCATATGCCGTTTGCCGTGTGATGTGGTAAGTAGAACTCCAGCGAGGAAACAATACTTTTTGCTGTGTCTCTACTGATGAGGAGTCTAGTTCTCAGAGGGGTCAGCCTTCAGGACTCGAGTATTGACAAACAGATAATATAAGAGTTTTGATATATTTCTGCTACCGCACTGGAAATGGCTCAGCATACATACCCTGGAGAGGCTAGAGGACTCGACTATCATTTGAACAACCGTTCTGCTGGCGCGGAAAGAATGTCCATCCAATCTATTCTTTCTTGTACTGGGAGTAGCGAGATTTGTTCTCCTAATTGTGACGGAAGCCAGCCGGACAAGCGCGCCTCCGTTTCCGCTTCCAGACCAACAAACACGAGTGCGCGTGTAGAGCATCGCCACCTGGACTCGGCGCTCAGACCAAGTCATTCTGTTACTTGTCCACTCACGGGTGCTCAAAAACGGCAACGGACCGAAAACAAGTCGCCAAACCGACATGTTTATCAGGGAAACAAGGTGGTGAGCGAGGGTCTGAACAATTCCGAGGCAGAGCACGAGCTTGAAGAGGACGTATCACTATCCCCTGACTCGCACGAAGTAGAGGAGACCTCGTTATCGTCAGTTCTTGCCGCGCTTAACGAAGATCGGGATGAGTTTTTCACAAGCCAATTGCACGCATGTTACCTACCCCATGTTAGAGAACGATACAGACACCAGCAGCGAGCCGCTGCAATGCGGTATCCTGCCTCACTACCGTTGACGTGGCCATGGCTTCCTCGGACGGATTAAGAGGAATGACGAAGCATTTAGTTGAGCTTGCAATCTGTGCTGTGTACAGATATGAAATAAATCGCACAGTGCCTCGTTTTGTATGGCATGACGAATAAAGTCTACCGTTGCGTTTAATCCTCTAAAAATTGAAAGCAAGGAATTGTAATCGAAGAGGCAGTATGGATTGCTGAAGCCTGACCCGTCGTATATTCAGGTGTCTCCGCCGTTCATAGGAGCCTATCAACCAGATGACAGAACTTGTTGAAACAGTGATCGTTCAGTAATTGCGAGTGCGCCAGCGACTGACAGCTTCTATCTCTTGCCAAGGATTTCGTTTCGACGTTCGTAGGTATGACCGATTGTGAATTTGTGACTCGTGACGCTCGAACTTCGAAGGCTCAGCCTAAAACTTTAGCCTTTAGGTAACAAGAGTCACGAGTGACTCGTGAAACTGAAAGTCTGTGCAGAGAAATTATTAGATACGTTCAGGATAGTTGAAGACTGCGAGATAAAGGACCAAAGGTTACAATGATCGCAATCGGAAATCGAAATTTGGCCACATCGCACGATCAGATGGAATTTGGAAAATGAAGTTTGAACAATTCAAAGTGGTTAAGTACCTGGTGACAGTCTTGACTCTTGAGTCAGGTCTCTCTCCTAGATATGAATCATGTGATTGCGGCGAAGCTTCTCCCGGAGTCTTCGCCGTACGGGACGAGAGCTGGAAAACTTGACAGTGAACTGTGAAGAAGAGCTATACTCTTGTGACCTCAGACCTTGTAAGTTGTCTGTCTACCCAGTCGTGGCAGTCGAAACATCACGTCTCTCCGGCACTTGCCACTACTGCGACTACTCGAAATCGCACGCGGAGTTGGAAGTCGTATTCGCAATACCTGTCCGGTCTTCGACTCTTGTTGAATCTTGATCCGAACTGTCCGACTCGTGACCGTGTAGCCTCGTGACAGTGTCGAATGCTGAATGCTGGAACAGCTGAAATGGTGAGAAGGAAGAAGAGAACGGAACTTGGAAGCAGACGTCACGGTTCATGAATACGCCTTCGTCCATAATTGGCTGAAGTTCTGAACCAAACATCATTGTAAATTTGTAATTTGTGTACTTTTCAAGTTTCAGTCCCCTCAGCCCTGCATGTCGCAACTTGCAAGGGCTGGTCATGTGATATGGCAGTGCTGCCAACGACGATTGGACTGACTGTGTACGTACTTGCAGAGCTCTGAGCGAAGCAATTAGAAGCTTCCTTATTAGTGCCTATCATTTCCCTCTTCAAGTTCCTGGTGCCACGTGTGGACAGTGGCATGGTCCTTGGAACGAATCCATATTCCACGCTGAGAGTCGCTAATCACTGGATCAAAGAGTTACTTGAAGCTTCCAAATAATAACAACAAGTGTCAAGACAGAGAGTCAGAGAATGATCAAGTAGTGGCGAAGCTTCAAGCCCCCTTGAAAGTTGAAAACGCCCAGCAACGCGCCAGGCAGATCATCAGCCATGTAATGTGCACTATGATGATTTACCCCACGATTTGCCATGATCTTGGCATCTTGCTGATGTTCTTCTGCCTGCAGGGATCAAAATAGCCACATCATAGAGTTTGCCGCTTGCGATTGCGAGGTGAATACATACTGCGTTGCCTCCATCTCCCACACCCATTCCATCCGAGTTCCACGCCTTGGAATCCTGCAGTCTTGCTGCTTGCATCACCGCCTCAGTCACTCAACAGTCCAGTCCTGAGTCATACTGTCATATTGGGGCTCGTCGCCATGGAACGAGATGGGAGAGCCCCTTTGCAATCTCGCCACCCACTCTCGAGTCTCGACTCTCGAGTCTCGGCTCAAGATTCTTTTCATCACTAGCCGTGATAAATTTGACCTTCTGGCGCAGATCCACGGTCCACCTACAGAATGTACCTACATGCCTTGTCTGTCAAGGTTGCTTGGGCTTGTGGACCACTGGACATTGAAAAACGCCACATGGCACATCTATGATCTACCATATTAATCGGCAACCCGAGATGATAGATCGGACCCCCTCTTAACTTCTTAAGTAGACAGTGGAAAGCCGAGATCGGAGAAGGGCCCAGGGGTGGCTGATCAGTGATATCGACGAGATGGTAGTCATTGGCAGGCATAACGGCCAGAACTTAGAAGTTAGAAGTCGGGGCTGGCACATGTAGTTGTGAACTTGTGCTTCCCGCGCGCCCCCTTCAACGACCAGTCACCAAGGTCAGAGCTGAAGCCTGAGAGAGATAGATACAGAGTAGGTAAGTGACTCGAAGAAGAAGCGGACAATCGCCTGACCTCTGGAAGAGTTTGGGAAAACGGTCATCTCCGAAAAGCCGGATAGCTTGGACGGTCTGATTGGCCCGCCCGGTCTGCAGGAGTAAACTCCGGAGCGCCAAGTCTCACGACGCCACGGCTGCGCCGTCTGTCTCCAGTCTTTATTACAAGCGATCAATCGGGATTCGGGAATAATAGGACTTTCCTTTCACGAAGCGAGCACTCGCATGTACCTAGTCTTTGCCACTCACATTCCTCAGCCATATCCATCCGGCGTACATAATACTGACTACTCTACCCACTCACACTACCTAATCCCCGCGGGTGCGTAGGCACTATACAGGGCAGTCTCCAGTGTTGAAATTTCCGTGTGTAGCTTATCCTAATGACTAGGTAGACTAGGCAAGAAGCAAACTAAATGGCGATCAACTTTGTTTCCACGTCCTTGAGTTGTGGCTTGACACTTGTATTTTCTCCGAGCTTCGATGAAAGTGAAGGCGAACTCACAGTTCATGCTTTGAGGCCATATGAAGAATCTCAGGGACGTACAGTATAGTTATACCGTATGGTGGTGTTTCTATCACGCCAGAAATGTATCAATCCGAAATCGGGCCCGGTATTTGAATAATGCTGCCCTGGCAGCCCTGGCCAGCCGCCAATGTGTGTGTCCGCGGCGTATTCCTAACTAAAATGCATTCTGCTGAACCAACAAGAACGAGAGAGATAAGACAGGCGCATCAATTAGTGGCGCTTAAAAAAATTCCGTCGTCCGAACAAGCTGCAAGTATTTGGTCGAAAACGTGTTGAGACTCGACTCTCGAGAGCTAGTTGTACTCGCTAAAAGCTATGTTTGTGCAGCTAGCGTAACGCGTTACATCCCAAGGCCGGAATATCGAGTTGATGGTGCTGATTGCGACGGGTTGTTTTGGTGGAACACACTGCACACAATCGAACAAGGAGTTGTATCGGTCCATCGGACTGGAGTCCTGGACTGTCAACTGATTGCAGGTTGCTGCTTAAGTGACCAACCCCCCGCTTCTCGTCCATTCCGTCCATGCCGTCCCTCTCGTCCATCAGGCTCAGAGTCCTGCCGCCCATCATGACCGAAATAGTAAAAGTAAGGATCGTCACTATAACATATTTCGTGCTACGGACTCTTCAGCATGGCCACCTTGGGGGTTCGCTTTGACGGCATGACCATGTTCCCTGGCGGACAGCCCTACACTCGAGACGAGTTGTTCCAGCACCCGGTGATAAATGAGATGAACCTGCTTGAAGACTACAATGGCTCAGCATTGGGCCTTCCAGATTTTTGTCCTGCTACTCCCGGCATCGTGACACCAATGGCAAGAGAACAACTCGTCGACCCGTTGAATTTTGTTTCTGACCGTCACTACCACCATTATCCAGACGACCAACATCAATACCGAGAACGAGCATACAGCCAACAAGGCAACCCTCGACAGCACCAATGGCGACAAGAATACCACCAACAAGAACAACAACAGCAACAGCAGCTCTTTCGTCCATATTATCAAAATGAACAACAATATCTGTGTCTTCCGGGTCAAATAGAAGCCCAGGAGCATAATTCAGATGCCAGGCCCGGCCTCGAAATACCCAACGCAACCCCTGAAACAACGCTCACATGGGCAACAACACCGACCACACAATCACCAATCCCGAGCTCGCCCTTCGGCCACTTCCAGAACGATCACCAAGCAAACAAGGACCCCTATTCACCAGCTGAACACAGCTTTTGTTCATCATCACAAGCAGAGTTCGGGACGAATCCAACACAATCTACGAGAAATTTCACAGAGGAATCCCCTTCACCTTATCTTACGGCGGCCACCAGGAGGAAGGGATCTCAAACTACGTTACAAGGAAGTATAAAACCGTCAAGGACTCCTCGAAAGAGAAGCAAAGAATGGATACGATACATAGAATCCACGTCCAGGCAGTTGGAAGACCGATACTATAACCTCAAGGCAGAGAGGGAACGTCTGTTGGAGGAAACGCTACAGCTAAAGAGTGATTTGATTGCCCATGCCCAGTGCAAAGATGCGCGGCTCGATGCGTGGATCAGTCACGAGGCACACAAGTTTGTGGGCGCAGCAGGAAGTCCATGCGCTGATGCGCAGCCATCACCGACGGAGGGAGTGGACGTCCCCTCAAACATTGGCTAGCAAAGCATGATAATCAAAGGTTGCCAGGTTGGAGCCGATTATCTGTGGTACAGTGGTGCACGGGTAATGGGCAAGCGAGCGTCGAGTAAGTCTACAGATGGTCCGTGGATGATGTTAAAACAGAGAAAGGAATAGGCTGGAGTACACGACTGAAACGGAAAAAAAAGAAGAAAAAAAAAGACAGAAAAACAAGAGACAAATTTTCATGATAAGATGGCCATTGAAAGATGCTAGATATTTTCCATGATACAACTTATCCCATAATATATAGCAGCTGAGTCCTGACTCGATGTATCATGTTAAGATCATGAATATATAAATATATAAACATTTATTGTACATAGGACTGGCATAGGAGCCAGAATCGACAAACCCCCCGAGTGGAAATGTAGTTATTAGTCATGACTCATACAATGTGAATGACATGGACAGGACTAGGGAGCAGTATCAAGACTCAAGTATAGACAGTAAAGTAGGGAAAGAAAATATCCGGTGAACACTGAAAGTAGAAAGAGAGAAAAAGACAAGAAGAAAACAGACGACGAGAAGGGGGAGATGGTGAAAATACAAAAGCACGACATACAGAGTCTACAGACTCACAGAGATCGAGCGGCTCTGTGACATGGTAATTTGACATTTGATAGGTATACTTTACGCGCTAAGGACATGTAGGGGAATTTCTGAACAACGAATGGAAAGCTTGAGACCAATCAGCTAAATTCACGAGATGCTACGGAGTAGATCGCAGTACAGATATTTAGTTGAAGACCCGAGACCACATGTGATTACGTGTTCCGGCTTGCGATGGGAAAGAAGCCATCATGCTCAACAATGCTCAGATGCTGTGCTCTCAACCGTGGGGAGATGGATCATGGATGTGGGGACTCGGGAGGGTTGGGAAGGAGCAAAATTATCCGCCAACCAAGTTTTCGCAACAGAAGTTTTGAAAAGTGGGTCGGCCATACGGCCACGCCCCATGCTCACATTCGCTTGTCTTCGGCAACGGTCAACGTCAACTCATCAACCATCAACATACAAACTCATCGATTTTGGCTCCCGCGCATCGTGTTCCATCATCATCATGTATTTTCTGTTCTTCCATCGACTTGCAAAACCAAGTGGTATTTCACACGGCACAGCGATTGACGCACATTTCGTCGGCGAGCCAATTACAATTTCCAGATCCTCGCCCTTCAATGACATTCGAAACAATTGAGGAGGTTGGAATCGAACGGCGGCAGCAGACGCATCGACCTCGCCATGAGAAATAGGGGCTTTCCAGTGTCCCATCTCCCACTCAGTGCATTGCCCAGAGTACTTCACAAGGCTCACTGGAACGGAGGCTATAGCAGCCGTCAACACCAGATTCAGATGGCGGACAGCGGCTCAATCTGAGCATCAGCCGCGCAAGAACACACATAAAATGGTAGAGTCACGATCGAAGATCCCATATCTTGTTCCGAGAAACATGAAGAGGTCATGCCATGGTGGTTGCATTCCCTGATTGACTTGGCCAAAGGAGGCTGGAACCAGGCATCAAATCCGTTATTGCTTCCTGTCACGACCTGTGCCGTCAGAGGTGGCAATGCACTATATAACCTTGATCAAGCTGCAGACGTGCAACTTGGTCACTTGACCTTTTGGGCGGAACGGGTGGTTATGCGTTTCTCACACTTCCCCTTGCTTGTCCAACATACACTTTCAAGATAAACATCGGAAATCGTGATCATTGATGCGCCATAAAGCAGGTACATATGTACGTACAATATGATTCACGTGTAAGGTGGGTGTGTGGCAATCAATTGCGCTAGCCAGATGAGGTAGGAATCGTGACGGTTACCCGTAACTGCTCTGTCCGTCGTTTGCATGTATGTATGTATGTATGTACCTATATACGGAGTATCCCGCACTAAGCTGGTTCTCTAGTGTTCTGACCTTTTGGTCGTGTCGGCAGGGATATCCGATTCCTCACAAGAATCCGCTTTTTCAAAACTTCTGTTGCGAAACTTGCTTGGCGAATAGTTTTGCTCGGAAGCCTGAAGGCATCTAGGTAGGTACGGATACCGGGTTGTAAGATACAATTTGGCGAAGCGAAGCGGAGCCAATTCTACCTACATCTCCAAGGCTCTCAAATCTCTGGGGGGCAGCCGCGAAAGGCTTGGCGAAATGATTGGCTCTTGTTGAATCTCCTTGAACCCCCGACAGCTCAGCTTCTGATTGGCCGAGCTTTGCCCCTTCGCCCACGCCGCACGGCGTCACCGACTCACCATAGGTATTTACCCCATCCTCCCTAATAACACAAAGTCACAAACAGAGCAAGAATGTCCTATTGTGTTGAGCAAATTGGGGGGCAAAATGGAATTTTCTTTGGACTAAACTTCAAAGAGCCAAGTTTCCCAGGTTGTGGTAAAGTGGGAACATTCTATGTATCTATGTACATTTCCGTACCTACCTACCTAGGTGCTGGTGGCAGGTGCGGCCGTCACGTGATGCAGCTGCCAGCACGAGCATGGCTTATTCCCCAATACTCCCCCATAGGACTGTAGGACATGCTTCCAGCAGCAGCAGCACGCTGCGTATAGTTCCTAGAACTTCATTATTCATATGGCGTTCCCCCAAAGGACTTGTCCCTCTACTTCGCATGAAGGCCCAAATCTGCAGTGCCGTCGATGAATGAATCAGAATCGGTGGAGATGCGGATGTCAAGATGTTCGAAACTTTGTAGCTGCCCAGTGCCGGACGAGTCAGGCCGAAGAAGACGCCGAGAATCGCCGAGAATTTTAAAATGGTTGTGGGCGGCAAAAGCTGCCATGGCTCGGCATGTTGCTGTGATCATCACCGTAAACACAGACTACACTATAGTGTAGTAAGTACTGTGTTGATACCCCCGCCGCACTCTGGACGTACCGTACTAATGCTCCCCAAGCATACATGCCAGCCAGCACCTACATGCTGTCCCAGCAGCTGTGGGCGTCTAGTACTAGAGTCCAAGTCACAACTCACATTCTCACAAGCGTGGTAGTTGAGCTAGTCAACTCTAACCTCGCAGAGTTGGCGGAGAGGCGAGGCTGCTGATAAGTGACAATGAAAGTAAACCTATGTCCTAACAGAATGAAGATTCAAAGAAGCGAGCGTAGAGAGCTTGAAGTGAGGAATTGAATGGGACGGGAGGGCGGTAAAGCTTGATGAATAGCTGTCAAAAAGCATTTATTGGGTTGGTTGGCCGTTGACCAATGACGAAGTAACCTTAGGATTGGCACTTTTCGTAGAGTATGTAGCTGCCAAAGTGTAGAATGGCTGTCGAAAAGTAGCTATTGAACTGAGGGACGACAGGACGGACAGGTTTCGCAGAGTAGATGCCAGGTTGTAGAGAAGCTGTCAGAACGAGTTGGTCTTCGAGTTTACAGATATCGTAGGCCATGAGCATCGACGTTCTTGTGGTGTTGTAACTTGTAACTTGTCACGATCGCCTGCATCGAAACTGGAGGACGGTTGCTCAATGCTTTTGGCGTAATGTGTACGGCCAGAAAGTGGATCAAATTGCCGGGGAAAGAAAGGAATGTTGAGGTTGCGGAGGGATTCCGAATTTCCGATTCTTGCTTTCGATCCTCTGACTTTCGGTTGCGAAGACCATGTACTTGCTTGCTTCGACTTGATGTCGACTTGATTTGCTTTGAGTCGGTGGTGGGCTTCTGTATTTCGCCCTTCCAGCAGTCGTTCTTGTCGCTGGGCCTCTTACGCCTCACAGGCTGAAGATATCGAAAGACGACAACCTCCGGTCATGATCTTGGAGGGTATGGCCTCGCAGGCGCCCTGTCCTCGCAGTCTGCAGAACTCGATCGAACGACAGTGACAGCTGCCAGAGCCAAATCCATTTGCCATTACCCAGCGAAAGTTGCAGAACCCGGGCTCACAACCTGTTGAGTGAATTGGGGGACAAAATGGAACTGTGAACATTCTTTTTGACTAAAGAGCTAAGTTCCCCAAGTTGTGGCCCGTGGGCACTGGGAAAGTGGGAATATTATGTACATAGGGTGCTGGTGCGGCCGTCACGTGATGCGGCTGCCAGTCCGAGCATGGCTTATTCCTCAATATGTTGTTCGATTTGTAAAGGAGAGATGTCAAAAGAAAAAACAAGAAAAAGAAAGAATCTTTACGTAGTTTTCCAATGTCGTGATGGCACCTTGCTGAATATTCGATTATAGCCGGACAAACTAGGTTCTATGTCATAGAACTGGTGGACCGAGGCTCGAGCCAAGCTTCGTCAAGCAGCTGTGCAGTGTGGCTAATTTTTTAGTGGGCAGAAACATTATCAACCATTACCGTCATTGAGCTGATCTCTTGCGGCGGCGGCGGCAAAAAT
>QEQW01000532.1:0-19137 GCA_004016085.1 Claviceps quebecensis
AGAGCGATGTGCAGTAGAGTCTCTTCCTTTTCCGTGCAGCGTTCATTGATGTGTTTGCGAAAACTGTCAAACAGGAAACGCCACTGGCCGATCTCCCCCGTCTCATCGGCAGCCGCGAGGTGCAAAATCGGAATACGGGTCGGGACGCTTGTGAAGGATAGGGAAAATATAGCATCACGTCCAGCTCCCCGATCGACAAGAAGCTGGCCCACGTCGGGGTCCCTCAAGATGAAGGCCAGGCAAATAGGAAACCACTGGTCGGTATAGTAGCGTACTCTGAAGAAGTCCGTGAAGTAATGGAGTCTCCCCATGAGCTCGTCTGGGCACGAGTCCAACAAGTTCAGGTGCTGGTTTGGGAAAGAGATGTCGTGACGCGCTCCCATGTCCAGTAGCTTCTTCGCGAGCCGCAAATTCCTCCGGATGATGGCGTAATGTAGAGCAGTTGGCGTTTTGTACAATGTCTGGCCTTCACGCTGTTTTAAAATGACGTCGACCTGACCCCCAAACCGAGCAGAGATTTCGAGCGTGTTCAGCGCGATTTCGGTTGTTTCCTCGTCAACCGCATGAGCAGCCATCCATCGTATCGCGAACGAGTAACCCTCCTTGGCATCCCTGGCGTAAAGTTCCGGAAGCGTGAATTGGTACCAGGTTCGGCAACTCTGACACAGACGAGAGAGGGTTACCTGAGTAAGGTGAGAAATGATTAGGGTCTTGATCTCTCGTGGCAGAATGACCATGGGACATCCTGACGAGTAGGTGTCCCGCTTCCAGGACTTGAGCCACGCCTCGCGAGCAACGGGATCCATATCAGTGAGGCCTGTCGATGTTTTGTTGGCTTGATGGTCATTCGGCTTCGCCAACTATTACGCAATACATAGAAGCATCAGATATTTCTGGAGGTATGTTGTGGCGGCTGTTGCTTGGTTCGCAGGATCCTCTTGTGAGAGTAGCTTCCTTTGGTCTGAGTTTCGTAGCATTGTATATAAACGAGCATCACTCGGGATAGTATCGAGTTCTTCGGGCCGTCATGTTGCGTTGCCTGCCTGTTGTGACTGTGATAGGTAGAGCCAGGTAGGTAGAGTGTGTTAGGAGTAGGAGGTATGTATGTTGGGCGCCGCCGTCTGGCCACTGTTTGTGCTTTGTGTCTATACCGTGCGACATAGTTACGTGTACGGAGTACGTAGGAATCTGATGTATTCGAGGTACCTAGGTACGTTCCAACGCCTCGTGGGTGCGAGAACCCAAGAACAAAACCCCATTCGAGAAACAGAAGAATACATACCTTAGGTATGAAAGTTCAGCAATATCTCTCGTCTGCTACAATAAACCGGACAATTGTTCCAAGTCACATTTAGTTTAAGATTAACATGGGAAGGATCAGTTCATGAATGACAGATTGGGCGGCGTTGTCACTATACATAATTCGGGCGCAAGCGCAATACGAGAGTTTCAAATCTTGAAGCGCCCTCTCGCAATTCCGATTGATTGTAACAGACGCGGAGATATTGGACGACGGAGAGTTAAATGTTCGCGCATGCTTCATCTCTCAAATACGGTGTAAAGCTACATACATACCGGCCTCCTATGTTCTCGGATTCCCGCATCCACTACCTTCTGAGGTACCTACCTAGGTAGATGCATCATGTAGACAGTAGTGGTGCTTTACTAAAGTTATACAAATGGCGCGTACAACGAGAGGCACCTAGGTATACGTACGTACCAGTGAATGCAACATAGGAAGGAGGTAAGAAGGACTCCCACTACATCTGCTTCCCGCAAGACCAACGCTACGCAGCCGTCTGATTCTTTTGTAAGACAATGCCAGCGCTATGATTCAACTGAAGCTCCATCTCGAATGCACCAAACTTCCGATCTAAAACAGAGTCTAGTTCGAAAAAAACAAGCGGTGCATTAACGTCGTGCTATCGCGTTTGGTGGTATGAAAACACACAACGCCCGATCACTTGTCATGAGCTCAGAATTTTGTCATGTTCACATCAGCCTATCAACTCGCTCACAGACTCATTTCTGGCGCCTTCGGATTCCCGCTGCGCCTGCAGGTGATAAGCCCTTTCCAGCTCCCTTTCCAAAAACGCTCTCAATTCCGAGCAGTCCGCCTTATCGCAATCCATATGCAACAACAAGTCCAGTGGATTCTGTCCGGCCTCGTTCCGCATAGTGATGTCCATACCATCCCTCATGAGTTTCGAAATGTCCTGGACTGCGTCTGCGGCCGAGTAGCCGGGTACTACGTGAAAGAAACGGATCGTGCTGTGCAGGATGCTTTCTTTGCCAGGTTCGTCCCATGTGGTGAAGTTGCCTCTAAATTCGCGTGCGACGATTCTCGACCAGCTCCATGGTTTTCTAAAGTAGGAGGCCATGCCCACCAATGTGGAAACCGGTGGTGCAAGCAGGGGCATAGGTACAAAATGATCGAAGAGTGATGGTGTGTCGGAAGACATGGCTAGGCTGTAGACAGTAACGGCCGCGCCGAGCGAGACCTGCTCCGCGTGTTGCCAAATGTCATACTGGTTCCCCATCCACAGTCGAGGGATCTCAAACCAGCGGATGAAGAAGTAATCCACCTCCGATCGCAAGATCGTCGCACCCTTCTCGCACAGTAAGTCGAAGAGCCATGCTGGCTGTGCGTCTGTCTGAGATATGACGGAGTTCAATGGCGAACCCCGCAACGGCAGCCTTGTAAGATCCAAGCCTCTGTCGATCAAGTTGTACAATAGCTCCTTGAATGCCTCCATGGCTGGAGGCGCTGCTATGCAGATGGCCGGGACCAATTGGCTCACCACGTTTGTACCCGTCAAGCTTCTTTCGTTGAGGTCTGCACCGCGATCCAGGAAGAAATTTAGTGCGTGTATCATGTCCGGCCACATATCGGGGTTTCTAAAGTAGAATCCCATAACATATGCCATCACGGAGTCTCCGCCTGGATGGATGCTAGCCCCCAACTCTACAAGGATTCGGATACAGGTCATGTGGTTATGATTTTGAACGTGCCCACTTTGAATGCGAAATGTGTCAAGTCCTCGGGCGAGCGCGAGTAGAGGTGTCAGTAAGTGAGCATTATTTATCTCCATCTTGGCCCCCGCCTCCAGGGCCAACTGCATGCTTTGGACTGAGCCGCACCGCAGAGCGATGTGCAACGGGGTCTCTTCGTTTTCAGTACGGCGTTCATTGATGTGTTTGCGAAATCTGTCAAACAAAAACCGCCACTGGACGATCTCCTCCGTCGTATCGGCAGCCGCGAAGTGCAAGATGAGAATGCGGCACGGGATGTCAACGAAGGACGGAGACAACATAGCTTCACGTCCGGCTCCTCGGTCGACAAGAAGCTGGCCCATGTCGGGGTCCCTCACGAAGAAGGCCAAGAAAATAGGAAACCACATGCCGATTGTGCAGAATGAGTCAAAGGCGTTCCTGAAGTGAAAGAGTCTTGCCATGAGCTCCTCTGGCTGCGAGGCAAACAAGAATTGGAACGGGTCCAAGCAAGGGATATCGTGACGCGCTCCCATGTCCAGAAGCTTCTTCGCGAGCCGCAAGTTCCTCCGGGCGATGGCTTGATGTAGAGCAGTTGGATTTTTGTACACCTTCTGGCCTTCATATTCTGAAATGACGTCCACCTGACCCCCATACCGAGCGGAAATGTCCAGCGTGTTGAGCGCGATTTCGGTTGTTTCCTCGTCAACCGCATGAGCAGCCATCCATCGTATCGCGGACGAGTAACCCTCCTTGGCGTCCCTGGCGTAGAGTTCGGGGATCGTCAATTGGTACCAGGTTTGGCAACTCTGGCTCAGTTGAGAAAGGGTTTCCAGAGTCATGTGATACATGATGAGGAGCATGATCTCCGGTGGCATATTCATCAAAAGACAGTCTGATGGACAGGTTTCCCGCTTCCAGGCCTTGAGCCACGGCTCGCAAGCGACGGGATCCATGTCAGTGAGATCCGTCGATATTTCGTTTGCTTAAGAGTCAGGTCCCGTCACCAGCTAAGGGATCGCGCAATCCTAAACATCAGATTTCTGGAGGTGTGTTATCGTGGCCGCTGCTTGGGTAGTTGTCTATCTTATGGTATTGGCGTCCTTTGTCTGTCGTAGGTGGCACAATGCGCCTATGTGTGGGCATAGTCGCGCGAGAGTAGCGTATACATTATGCGTGTAAGCGAATGTGTGTGAGCGAATGTGAACAAATTAGTATATTCATGAAACCTATCGAAGAAGTGAAAGAGGATAAGGAAAGAGGGAGAGGGGTGGTCTCATATACCACAGAATGCTGACCATCACCTCAACCCCCAGCGCATGCATGTTATGTTGCACACCAGCCCTTGGCGTGTACGAGTAGTGCCAATGGGCCTCACACTGCACGCGCCCATTCCGTGCAACGGTACGAGCTGACCTTCAGCAATCAATGCGTGTGAGCCAATGGCTCCCACACCGTACATGGTGGCGTTTCCAACAGGCCCATTCTCTTGTTTCTTGAGAGAGTCTTTCTCTTTAGATGTCATAGACATAACATCACTCAGACATATCTCACACCAACCTACCTATCTACCTTCTTAGGTATGTATGTAGGTATTCATAGGTTACAGAGTAGGTATATATACCTCATATCCGCCATGTTTGGAACTCGTTTAAAGACTTACTGTTTTAGGCATGACCGGAAGTTCCCAATCGGGATTCAGGTCAGGGCTGTGTGGCGGCCAGTCCAGAGGAATCACCCCTAGCTCCACGAGGCGTATCTTGACAATTCGGGCTTGTGTGAATCGGAACATTGCCATGTATAAGGGTAGAGTCACTATCGAGCATGATTAGAAGGTACTCTTCAATATGATCACGGGAAAGTGTGCTTGTGACGCCGCCTCTTCTTTGAGTCGGGGTCCCCTGAGAGGACGACGAGAGGGCCCTGATTGCCGTGGCGGATTGCAAGACAAAGTATGAGGCTATGCCGGTTTATCTTGCTCTATTCTGTACATGATCGAAGTGGATTGCTTTGGAGCCTACCATAAGCCAATTACCTTAGTTAGAATTCGAGTTGTATTAATTACAGGTTCAAGGTGTAATTCTGACTGGCAGAATCTGTCCATCGCTGGGCTTAACAGCGCATTCATCTGTCCACAAAACACGGCGAAATACGCAGGCGACTTGTCACGATACTTGAGCGCGAATTGTAGCCTATTCTGGGCATGTTCTTCTGTTGCAAAGGGGCGTTGTGCGGCTTGGTGATGCATGACTTTCCTTGCCTTGAGGCGTCGTGCAATTGTCTCCGTAGATACATGAGGCACACATCTCTCTTGAAGCTCGTTGGTCGTAGTGAATGGCTCTTCAGCTATACCTGTGGGTCTGTATGCGTCGCAAATTGTATTTTGTTAGCTTAGTCGGAGATCCCCAGATCTTGGTTAGTAAATCGTCTTTTGATGCCATATACGAGGCTTGGGAGAATTCCCGCGTCATTAGAGATCTGTGTGGCTGATTTGCCTGCTGTAAAAGCTGCCCACACGCGATTACTACTGTGTGCCGTCGAATTTTTTTTCTTTTTTAAATGGCTTCAAAGTACCTAAGTGGTGACATCGCCATGAGTCCGTGACTGCTCAAAGATGATGGGTTGGTTCGTGGATGAGGGTGCATAAATTATAATGCATTGACGCGTCGCGCCGAGAAGTGCAGGAATTGTTGTGTTACCTTTTATGTGAGACCACTGTATCTTTCCGCAGAACCAACGCTATCAGCCGTCTGATTAGGAGTATGAAAAACAAGCGCTGCATTAATAACGTCGTGCTATCGCTTCTGATGGTATGGGAACGCCCGATCGCTTGTCATGAGCTCAAAAATTCGTCGTGTTCCCATCAGACTGCTAACTCGCTCACGGACTCAATTCTGGCGCCTCGTGTTCCCGCGGCGTCTGTAGATTATGAGCCCTTTCCAGTTACGCTTCCAAAAACGCTATTAATCCCGAGCAGTCCGTCTTATCACAAGCCAGACGCAACAACAAGTCCAGTGGATTCCGACCCTCAAAATCCTGGATGGTGATGTCCACACCCTCTCTCATGAGTTTTGAAATGTCATGGATTGCATCTACAGCCGAGTAGTTCCGTACTTTATCGAACAAACGGATCGTGCCGTGCAGCATGCTTTCTTGGCCAAGTGAGTCCCATGTGGTGCAGTTGTCTTCAAATTCGCGTGCGACAATTTTCGTCCAGCTCCATTTCTTCTTGTAGCAAAAGGCCATACAGACCATTGCGTAAAGCGATGGTACAACCAGCGGCCTTCGTACAAGAAGATCGAAGAGGGAGGATATATCGGAAGAGATTTCTCTGCGGTAAGCATCAATGGCCATGGCTTGCGAGATCTGCTTCATGTGTTGCCAAATGTTGTGCTGGTTTCCCACCCATAGTCGAGGGATCACACACCAGCGAATGAAGGAATGATCCACCTCCTCGTTGGGGATCGTCGCGCCCTTCTCGCAGAGTAAGTCGAAGAGCCACTTGATAATGACTGTGCTCAATGGCGATTTCCCCCGCAACGTCAGCCTTGTAAGATCCAAGACTTGATCGACCAAGTCGTGCAACAGCTCCTTGAATGCCTCCATTGCTGCAGACGATGCTTGGCAAATGACCGGGATCAGTTGGCTTACCAGGTCTGTACCAGACAAGCTTGTTTCGTTGGGATCTGCACCGTTATCTAGGAAGAAGTGTAGCATGTGTCTCATGCCCGGCGACATGTCGGGGTCCATATAGCAGTATTCCATGGCATATACCATCACAGAATCTCCGCCTGGATGGATGCTGCCTCCGAACTCCACGATTTTCCGAATACAGTCGATGTGGTTTTGGTCTCGAATTTTCCAACTGTGCCTGCGAAGTGCATCCAGTTCCCGGACGAGCGCGAGTAGAGGCGTCCGCAAGGCAGCATTGTTTATCTCCATCTTGGCACCCGCCTCCAGGGCAAATTGCATACTTTGGACTGAGCCGCACCGCAGAGCGATGTGCAATGGGGTCTCTTCGTTTTCAATGCAGCGTTCATTGATGTGTTTGCGAAATCTGTCAAACAAAAAACGCCACTAGACGATCTCCTCCGTCGTATCGGCAGCCACGAAGTGCAAGATTGGAATGTGGCTCGGGATGCTAGCGAAGGACGGAGATATTATAGCTTCACCTCCGGCTCCTCGATCAGTGGCAGAGTCTTGTCATGAATTTCTCTCAGGCCGAGGTCAACAAGAGCTGGCGCGGTTCTAAGCAGGGGATGTCGTGACGCGCTCCCATGTCTAACAGCTTCTTCGCGAGCCGCAAGTTCCTACGGGCGATGGCGTGATGTAGAGCAGTTGGCGTTTCGCACAGCGTCTGGCCTTCATCATGTTCCGAAACCACGTCGACCTGGCCGGCAAACCGAGTAGAAATTTCCAGCGTGTTCAGCGCGATTTCGGTTGTGCCCTCGTCAAATGCACGGGCAGCCATCCATCTTATCGCGAACGAGTTACCCTCCTTGGCGTCCCTGGTGTAGAGTTCTGGAATCGTGAATTGGTACCAGGTTCGGTAACTTTGGCCCAGGCGAGATAGGGCTTCCAGATTAAGCTGAGAAATGATGAGGGTCTTGACTCTTGATCTCCTGTGGCAAAATGACCATAGGACATCCTGACGAGTAGGTTACCCGCTTCCAGGCCTTCAGCCACGCCTCGCGAGCAACGGCGTCCATAGTAGTGAGATCCGTTGATACGTATCTTGTTGGCTGCCTCTCTTTGGAATCAGCGTCTTTGGGCCCGAGCTTCGTGACCGTCGTATCGAGTTCTTCGGGCCGCCATGATTCCTTGCCTGCTCCTTGGAGTTCAGGCGAAAGTGAATTGTTGTAATGTGACAGACACATCGCACGGTAGACCAGGTACCTATTCACAGGGCCGTATACATATGTAGTACCTTACGTCATCCGGAAAAGTACCAAGTACATCAAAGGATACTCCGTAAACATGAAGTTACCTGGGTACCTACCTGGTAGGCAGCCAGCTCCCTGCAAAACTTCGACTCCGCGTCACCGTCGCGCCCAGCAATCTCCGGCCAGCACACGCCGCTCCCCCTCCCTTCGACTAAAGCCGAAATGCACATGGGATAAGAACCCAGAAGAAAGGACGTCAAGAGAAAAGAGAAGAAAGAAGAAGAGAAGGTCCCCATGGCAGGCGGACGAAAAGCCAAGCCGTTGCCGCCTCCCCGGCCGACCAACACCCTCATCGTCGACAACGGCGCCTACACCCTCAAAGCCGGTGTCGTGTCCGACGGCCACATCTCCAGGCCGCGCATCATCCCCAACTGCATCGCGCGGGACCGCTCGCGCAAAACATACCTCGCCTCTGAGCTCGCCCGGTGTCGCGACTACGGGGAGATCCAGCTGCGACGGCCCGTGGAGAGGGGCTTCATCGTCAACTGGGAGGCGCAGAAGGAGATTTGGGACCAGGAACTATTTGGGCATCAGGCCGACGCGGCGACGGCATGCGACCCGGCCGAGACGCGCTTGATTCTGTCGGAGCCGCCGAATGGATTGCCCGTGTTGCAGCAAAATTGCGATCAGGTTGTCTTTGAGGAGTACGGGTTCCAGAGTTACTACCGCGGCATAGGTATGGGCATTCCCCCGGAAGACATCACAATCTCACAGAAGTAGAGTTTCAGGAACAGCCCTGTCCCTTCAAAGAAGAAAAGAAAAAACATGTTCAGAGTCAACTTTGGCCCTGGTCCTGGCCCAAGTCGTCTTTTGTCCTAACGTGAAACTGAATACCTGCAGGCTCAAGTTTCAATGCCTACCACGACATACAAGCCCTCTTCCAGACTCCAAGAGACACTCCGACAGTCGCCAACACCCCCGCCGAAGTCGTCCTAGTCATCGACTCTGGCTACTCACACACGACCGTCACGCCCTTGCTCCGGGGGCAGCCGTTGCATTCCGCTGTGCGCCGCCTCGACATAGGAGGCAAGTTCCTGACGAACTACCTCGGGCGGCTCATTTCCCTGCGCCATTTCGACATGCGCAACGAGACCTTCATCGTCAACGAGATGAAGGAGATGGCCTGCTACGTCAGTCTGGACTTCAAGACGGATCTTGAACGCTCCTGGAAGGGCATCAGGGGCGAGAAGACGAAGAAGCGCGAGACCTATACTCTGGGAGCGGGTATCGTAAGAGATTACCTGCTGCCGGATTTTCACACGCGGATGCAAGGCGTGCTGCTCGACTACGATCCCAGTCGGCATGTCAAGGCGAGGGGAAAGCTCGCTGCTGCCGGGGTGACGGGGCCGCGTGACCTTGGATCGGCCCCGATCGATGAGGAAGATGTGTTGACGTTGCGGAATGAGCGCTTTGCGGTGCCGGAACTGCTTTTCCATCCCGCTGATGTGGGTATGCCGCAGCCCGGTCTGGCGGAGCTGGTGTGGCAGTCGCTGCAGGAACTTCCGTTTGGTCTCTGGCCCGGCTTGCTGGCCAACATTGTTGTCGTAGGAGGGACTACGCAGTTTGAGGGCTTTATACAGCGCCTGCAGAGGGAGATTGTGCAGCGGGTTCCGGATGATTGCGTGGTGCGTGTGGCGAGGCCGGTTGATCCTGTCGCGAGTACTTGGTATGGAGCGGCGCATCTAGCCAACCATGTCAACATTGACAAGATGGCTGTTTCGAAGGCAGAGTATGAGGAGCTGGGGTCGACGCTGATAGCGAAGAAGATGGCCGCGGGGCTGTATCTCACTTGAGACGAGAGGCAGTTTTACCCGTGTCTTGTTGGGAATCTGAACCCCAAAAAAAGAATCGGAATGAAACCGACCAGAGGGACAAGTTATTTACGACGAGCGTGTAGTTGGGACGATCATGCAAGTGCCGTGCGTCGAGGCACGCAGCAGGCTTCAATGGAGTCCTGCACCCATAAAGAGGCTTATTCGGTACCTATGTCGGCCACGTTCAAGCGCTCACTCACCAGACATCTCTACCATGACACATCGCTCAGGCACTGAGATCTCTGCCAACAATGGCCACGCGACTCATGTTATGGCACATTGCGCGCACTGAGCGCCAGAGTGGTATACAAAGTTGGTATATAAATATTTGGATCGCTATCTGATGAAGAGGAGAAGGTCATATCTCAAAGCAAGTGCGAAAGCCGCACGCGACCGTGGGAGAGGTCGCAATCAAATACATGTCAGCTCCAATCAGAGCCAGCATCGAGTCCCCAAACATCAGCCATTTCTCAAATCAGCGGCCTGGTCACCGCGTCTCGCATCCTCCTTCGGATCAGGTCAGCAGGAATACTGCTAGGAACAAGCTTCATTCGCGCTGGTTTCGGGTCCCTGCAGCAGAAATTAGAGAACGAAATTTCGAAGAGCGTCTTCGCCCCCCGATGAGACTTACTGTCGGCCCAAACCCCTGCCTCGTGAAATACACCAATCGCACTATCCTGAAGTCAGTAGATAGTCTATCATATAAAAAAAAAGAAGGTGGTGTAAGAGTAGAGCTTACAAAGTCTGGAGAGGAGCCCTCATTATGAACGATACAGTATCCTGCGCAACATTTCTTGCACACCTGTTGCGTCTTCTTGATACATGTTTCGCACTGACAGGCGTTGATTAGCTTCGCATCTTCCTCTGGGACCAGTGAGGATTGTGTCGTACGTTTTTGCCACATTCCCAGCAGCTTTTGGAGACTCGACTCTAAAAAAAAAAAAAAAGAAGATCGTTAACCCGGAAGCTGAGTATTGAGCAATACATGTTTCCCGCACCTTGATTTTGGTAGCACTGTCTTGCAGGTGCAGCATTTGTGCAAAGTTCGTTACACCATCCTCCTCGTTTACTACGATGAAGTTGTTGAATGCAGAATCTTGTTCTTGACCGGGCAGTGGGTGGCAAGTCTCACACCACCACTTGTGGCAGCAGGCGCAGTAGCGCTCAATGAGACAGTCGCCGCAACGTGGGACAAAGGACTGTCCAGGCTGCGATGGACAGGTCGCTGCACGAACCGAGGAGGCCATGATGGGAACGGGACTGAGAAGCGGGAGATCTAGAAGTGAGCATGACTCCTGTGTGATGAGGCCTTCAGGGGCCTTGCCACAGCTATCGCATCCACCGACGGCATGGGTGGCCGCTGCGGGTGCGGTGTCGGTCATCATGGGTGGATGCCCAAACACGGGAGAATTCGCATGTCGAGGACCTTGACAGATGATGGCATCGAAGGCGATGATTCCCTGGCACTTAGTCATGCAGTTTATCCAGTCCTTTGAAATCGGCCGTGTACTAAGACGGCCCCGTTTACACCACCATTCATCGCCCGCTTGTTCTGATGAAGCGGATGATAATGCTTGCTCGCGTCTGCGGCACCCCGTATTTGTTGAGGCTCTCGTCTTGTCCGAGCCGGCTTCCTTTGATCCAAATACGTAGAGAGCTTTGAGCCTTGGTGAGCCCTCAGGCCGGTCTGGTTGACAGGCGTGCTGCAAAGCATCGCGGAACTTGGCCCAGTGAAGGTTCTTGACGTCGCGGAGGGACAAGATACGAACGTTGTACGAGGGATCATAGAGGATCTCATGGCACAAATCATATGTCACTGACAGCCCATCGAGGACTAGGGTTTGGACATCTCGGAGGATATTTTGCCGACGGATGACACTAAATATACCTCTCAGCGGCCAATAGTCGACGCTGCTTTTTTTTTTTTTGATCGACGTTTAGTTCATTGTACTAGGTATTCGGACTTCGATTCACACTCACTCATCTCGAGTCAGGTTGCCATCTACTTGTGCATAGTGCCAGACTTCTCTGCCACTGCCAATTGGGTTGTCATCGAAGTCTGCTGCTCTTTGCACCCGCGTAAGATCGAGGTAACGAAATACACCTGGCGTGGTGCGGATGAGAGACCGGATATTTTTGCTCGTTGCAGAAAGTTGTAGGAGGCTGTGTATAGGTAGATGGGGTGCAATGTGGCGAAGGATGAGGGAGTTATGGAGGAGATCAAACAGAGATGTGGTAGTCTCAAACTCTGCGCGCGTGTTATGACTGTCGACGGTAGCTTGGCCCATGTCAAGCTGCCAGGAGAGACGCCAGCAAGAATTGAGAATAGTCGAAAGATGGGACAGTGTAAGATGCGATGCACTTTAAATCACAAAGTTTGGCAGGGAATGAAATAACAACTTAACAACGTCAAGGGTGCAAGAAAGATGATGATGGACGACGATGTAGAATAGAGGAAAGATATCAAGATATGCAACGCTGTCGGGAATATATTCGAGGGAAAAATAGGAAAACTGATTTGGCGACGAGATGCGCTCAGGCAGGTATCTCGGTGTACCTAGTTGGGTTGTGTTCAACTTGTGTCGACGGCCGGCCGCAGATGGATGGGCCAATTATTCGTAGGGATTCAACGTCGTGTCTTGTGTAAGTGTTACACAGAGTTAAGGGAAATAAAGATGCCGCGTAAGGTTATCAGTCGCCGGTCACACGGAACTCCACGAGCCGTCATGCAACCTTACCAGACCGGGGAAGGTGGGACAAAGACAATGCATTCGACGCTCAAAAGCGGCCAAACTGACAGATTGGCCGATTGAAACAGGGGCCAGGGTGATGCGTTCACTGCTATGTACAAAAAAGGATAGGAGGTAACGTATGTAGTACGAAGTACTCTGTAGAGAAGGTCTGCCTGAGAATAATCCAACGTCTGTGTACCGGTGGACAAAGGTGTTGGTTCGAGGCCATTTGCAGCAACAAGGTGGGTGGCCGCGAGAATGTTGTGCTGTACATGCCTATGCCCAACAAGCATCATGCAAAAGCTCGTAGGTATGTACCTACCTAGATAACGGAAGTGCTGCAGGGGGTGGAAAAGGGGGGGATGAAATGCCGGTGCCATGTTATACCTGCAGAGGCTACAGTCTGGGTGCGATCGCATGACACGGAAGAACGTGCAATGGGGTGCTTTACTAAATTAGCTTATCAGTTCAACACCATGGATAGGTAGATCGAACCCGAGGGCAAGCCAACGACTAATAATAATAACAGTCATGAAAGTGACCATGTAGATGGCATGTAGCTAGGATGGACGCATCGGCACATGAGTATCTCTCCGGAGTCTCGGCTTGCAAACCATGATCAGGTGGCATCCAACGGTGGTGAAATGAGATATGGACATATGGTTCTCTGTTTCCTCAAATGGAGGTAGGTATTGCATCCAGCCGAGGCGGACGACGGACGACGTATCGGGGATTCCGTTGGTTGAGCAGGGACAACCAGGTGACGTAATGCTTTCGTTTCATGTGCATGAAGTTATGAACCCTTCGAGATTATGAATGCGGTACTTCGATCGTGGGCCAACCTTGCGGTAAAGCCATGTACTCCTCATCAAGCTTCAACTCAATTGGCTGAAAGCCCCTGTCCCCTGTCCGGACCGCCAAAAAGGGATGACGGCCCAGTCCAGGTATGTACCTAGGGCCAAAAGATCTGAGAGAGTTACCGCGTAACGCGCTACATGCCGTATGTACATACCTACATACATAATCTCATCTCTTTCAAGGATACATGTCGCGTCCCTTCTGGCTTTCACCTTTATTTCGCCACCATTTTAGGTCCGGCTTGGCTGAAGAAGAGTCCAGGAGGTCATTCACCCTGACCCCGTGGCTGCTGCCTGGTCAGTCAGTCCCAAGCTGGAAGTGGCCAAACTTCCTCTCGCCTCTCACGAGCCACAATTACTTACAACATACCGATATTGTTGACCTGCATAACGAGGATACACCAAACGACACCATCTCATGGGGCCGGTACCTGGGTGGCAAGATGCATCATAACGCGTTTGCATGCTCTTTCTCAAGGAGAAGAGGAAGGAAATCTCACGACTCGCGACTCACAAGAGAGATACAGAAACGCTATCCATATGATACACCTATTCGTTCGACAAGCGAGCGTAGGTAGCTTACTTGAACTGTAGCCCGCAAGATCTGCCTAAATCAATAATCAAACGTACGATACTTTCCACACGGATTACATATTCCGTAATGCGGAAGGAATAGCGGCAGGGACAAGGTCGCTTGACACCTGTATTGTATTGTGTTGATATTGTTTACCGTGAAGACCGAGGTACATACCAAGTCATGACTCTCCGCAACTATCTCTCTTACTATCCTTGGCGCACCTCAGGCCTCAAGTTTTCATGATCTCTGCGTTTACAACAAGCTTTTGTGAGGAGATGAAGTCGCTCACAATTTCCTTACACAATGTGAAATTCGCCCTCTCCTTTTCTCGAGGCATAATGAGCCTATGCTACACCGTTTTGAACCATGTTCTCCGGGTGCTCAGTCACGAATCACGACTCATTGAACGCACGCGATACGGAACCATGCTGTGTGATGATGGGACTTGTTTTTTCTGTAAACACAGGTGTACACCTCAATGCCTTCAACAGAGCACTCCGGTTCCTTTCCTGGAACTTGGCGATCAAAGATAAACAAACTTATCACCTGGAACGCAGGTACGCAATAGGAGCCATCGCCGCTCGCCTGGTAGAATGCCACATTCTCGTTTCCGAAGTCTCCGAAGGCCCGACGGCGCCGAGCCAAGTCAGCTGTTCTGGGTGGCTGCCGGACCTCAAATTCTGTCCCGCAGGGCACCGTACTGTATCGATCCAGGCTGCAAGCAGTTTCCCGTAGGGGAAGATGCAAGAGGTCTGAATAGTCATGTCATTGCCATGCGTCGAAGTATATGAGCGGGGTGGAACATACGTGATGGTAAACGATACGCTGGACCTTAAGTTTCAAAATGTTGTTTGCTGTGTTCAACGCCTTTACTTAGGCTGCAAGGCAATGCTTGTGAGATGGAATCTCCGAATCTGCCATGTTTGCCATGAAGTGTGACTTGTCACGGATTTGCCCGCACCACCTCACTTACAGTATTTGAAGTTATAACTTGAGAGTTATGGCGCATGGGTATCGACCTCAATCACTAAGTACGTACTCTGTACCGTCACTGTGCGTGACCCTTATAATTCTCACCTGGCAACAAGGGGAGGCTTTCGAATTTTCTTGTCCTCTCCTTGTCAATATCTGTCACCCGTGTCTTCCTTGTTAAAATTGCTTCGCGGACAGGCCACGATTTTCCCAAATGCCTACATCTCCTTCATCTCGTGTGTGTAGAGCAAGACGAAGCAAGGTTGGCGACAGCTCGCATTCTCTCACGAGTCCTTCTCCTAGGTAATCTTCCTGTCCGGCCGATACACGAGCCTTTCTGGACTGAGCTATTTAGCCCGCGTAATCTGTCTGAATGAGGAACCGTAGACGTGCTGCCTACTTCGTGCCTACACACGAAGAATGCAACGGAAGGGATGGAAAACTGATAATCGACTCTCGAGCAGACTGAGGTATCTTGCATCTCGAAAAATGCATTCCGCTAGGACATGGTGCAATATAAAACACGCGCACCTCTCTTAACCTCATGAATATGCTGATTCAACGGCTCCAGGCATCAAATAATTAAGTTCCCAGCCTGTGATCCGTTGTTTCACTTCAAAAGCTTTCCAGAAGCAAAAGTCGTCTAATTGTTTCACATGAAACAATATGAAGTTCAGCACCGTCCTTGCCATCTTTGTCCTATCTACCCTCGAGGCATACCGTGTCTGTGCCAGCCCGCTTGAACTCGACTCTCAGTCGCTGGAAAGGCGGAAAAATTATGAGTACTGCTGCGTGACGACGTAAGTTGCTTTCCCTTGCGTAGACATCTACACCTCATTCATAAATGGCGTACAGAGTCACTTATACCCAGAGACAATCTAAATTTGTTGCCTATCCCGCTACTGGGCTCATTGCAGTCCTCGAGAGGTCCGACGATTGCACGATGCTCGCTCTTCAAAATGGCACGCCACCGAGCCAAGGCGGCTGCGCAGGGTGGAAGTTCGAGATTTCGGGTTGTATCGCAGCTAAATCCGGAGTCAAAGCCGCTGCTGCCTTCGTGGAGGCTGCGAGTGTTTGCCTGCCAGTAGGTTAGGGGGAAGGGAATTCAGTGTTCATGCTACGCCATGTGCTGGACTAGAGATAGAGACCGGAAACGCTATATGGCGATTCAATCTCCTGCGAAGTCAGGCGAGAATGTGGACGAGGGATTTCACTGGTATGGGGGAAGTTGGAACAACAACCCTCTGATGAATGGTCACGTATTATAGTATGTAGTTGGGAACTTGCAAGGCAGTAAGGTAGGTACCTAAGGTATGCGGGTATGTCACTGTTTGTGGAGGACAAGTTGGCAGGGGCCGAAGCACGTTGATGACGTTGATGACAGCCGTGGACAAGGTCACAAGGGTCGGAACTTGGAAGACGTCGGAGATTTGCGGCGAATGCACAAGCGCGAGAACGAAGGTATGTAAATGTATACCGTAGGTATCGTATCTAACGCCTGGAAGTTGGAACCTTTTCTGGAACGAGAGGAAATCTAGGTACCTACCTTGTAGCTGATACATACATACATGTACATATGTACCCTGTACGCGCGTAGGTAGACGACAAGACAACCTATGGAAATTCCCCGGGTGGCCGCGTGTCCTGCATTTAGATTGGCGATCCGATCCAGACTCAGGACATTACGGACATTGTCAATTTGTCATTGTACGTACAACTCCGTATTGCACAGGTGGGAAACCTCGTTCATCCCCATCGATTCGTCCATCTTTTCCATCGAACCTCTGCGGCTCTGCCATCTGGTCCGCAACTCCGCACTCGCACTCCGCCCTTTCTGCAGCTTCGCGGGGCAATACCTAGGTACTGTACCTACATACCTACCTAAGGTACCGTACACGCCGAGGGAGGGATGAAAAGCAAAAACACGATAATCTCGACGCATCAGAGTAAAGTGGGAATCATGCTGCCAGCGGTCGCGCTCTGGCTGCGAGCCCGATTGTTTTGAAGAGGAAGCCGACCGCGGCTAGGTACTACAGTCTACGCCATCCCTGTATGTGTGCGTGCGTGTCTATCATCATCTACGAGTACGGAGTACCTAAGGTATGGTCGCATCCGAAGCCTCTCAAGTGCTGATTATCATCGCCACCGCCTGACGCACGACAACTTCTGACCTCACAGTTACAAACCTTAGGTAGACTCAGGGTTTTCATCCAAAGCACCAGCCATGTCGTCCAATCCGTTTCGCAAAAAGACACCCGCCACCTTGGATATTTCTCGCACCAGCTCCAAGTCTAGTATGCGCTGTGACGACCCCAGTGCATCTGGTAACAGCAAGGACAACAAGCCCGTCAGGCGGGTGCGGGTGCTCTCGCCGCCACCATTATCGCCCGATGCTTCCGTATGGAGTCTTGATGGCGCTCAGCCGTCCGGAAGCCATTCTGACGACACCTTGCGCTTCTCCGACCTTGATCCCGCGTCTGATCCCTTCGGCGGTACATCCTCTACAGACGAGAGCGACCGCGACCGCGACGGCACCATGACTCAGAGTTATCATCTCGTACAGGAAAAAGCCGCAGTTGTCACGACACCTGCAAATCCCTTCAGCAAGCCTTCTCTGCATGTCCAACGGCCGGGAGATTTACAGACAGAGAGGAGAGGGGAGGGCGAGGTGCTCAAGGCTGCCGTTGCGGGGAAGAAGGCGCTCAATGTGGACGCTTTCAGAAGCCTACTCATGACAGGTCGCATTGGCGATGAACAGCATCATGAGCCCACAGCCAAGCAGACGTCAGCAACAGTCCAGCCTGTATCACCATTGAATGCGACGGCCAATATTGCCAACGACCTCAATGACGACAGCTCCGTCAGCTCTACTTCCGAGAGTCAAGTGGAGCAAGACGAGGTGCAGGAGGTGTCGAGCTTGACATCACCACAAGATCCCCTCAAGGAGAGGAAACTCGCGGCCCGTCCACCGCCTCCGAGCTCTCGACACGGCAAATCACTCATCAAACAGCACGAGTCGGGTCCTGGAACGCGGCTCGACGACGAGAATGCTTCCCAAGGGCTCGTCAGTGCAAGACTGCAGGCCGTGTCACCACTGCGAGGCAGCCTGGACGACGATGTACAGCCTTTTGTCGCGTATCGTGAACTCGATACCGTCTCCACAGAGGCAGAGGTGAACGAGACTTCGCAACCGCAAGCTGACTCCACCGCGCGTCGACAAAACACAACCAAGAAGTCAGCTCCAGCACCGCCTCCCCCTCCCCGACGAGGTCACTCACGATCCGACACCAAACTACCACCACCAGCTCACTCCCCGAGTTGTGCTCACCAACCTTCTTCTTCTTCTTCTTCTTCTTTTTCATCAGCAGCAGCAGCAGCAGCAGCAGGCAACCTAGCCTCTCGCCCCGAGACCACAAAACCAAGCGGCCCTGTCCCCACACCACCCCCCTCACGAAGACCTCACACCGCATCCAGACAAACAAGCCAGCTCTCCGCCTCCGCCCCGGGCGTCTCATCACCCACTTCCGCCCGCGCATCGATACTAACTGACCACGCTGAGCCGGCACCCTCCCCCCCCTGGCCGGATCTCTCGCCCGCGCATCACCACCACAGTAGTAAGTCCTCCGCGCCGCCGCATCCTCCTCCTCCTCCTCCTCCACCACCGGCACGCCAGTCGTCTACACGCCGGCCTTCTAGCCTCCATAGTACGACGGAGGGACAGTCCCGGCGGGTATCTTCTGCCTCGGAGAGCCGCTCGCGGGATGGGCCTGGTGTTCTTGTGTCGCCACCTCCGCCGCCGCCGCCGCCGCGGAATCGTAGTGGGAGTGGGCATGGTGCGAAACGGGCTTCGGAGGTGGCTTCTCCGGTTGAGGGGCTTGGCCTGGGGACGGGGAATGGTGGGAAGGGAAACGGGAAAGGGGCTGATATTTTGGCGGATTTGGATGCGTTGCAGAGGGAGGTGGATGCTTTGAGGGGGAAGATGAATTGAAGGTATGGTAGGCTCCCGGGGGTGAAGGGGAAGGGGAAGGGGAAGGGGGGGTTGTTGGCGTACACACACACACACACACACATAAGACACAGGTATAAGAATATATTCAGATCTACATATGAGCCTATTTTGGGTCTCGAATATACGTTCCATCGTGGTGGTTCCCACCTCGATTGCTTCTTCTGCGTGCCCTTACCAAGTGCCTTTACTTTACTTTACTTTACTTTACTTTACTTTACTTTACTTTACTTTACTTTACTTTA
>QEQW01000533.1:0-19127 GCA_004016085.1 Claviceps quebecensis
ATGAATGTGAGCCTCCGTATGACACCGATCAAGGAACGTCGAAGACCATGTTTAATTGCGAGAGGGGATGTCGTGGTAGTCGTGAATGTTTCTGTGTACGGGGTACCTATCAAAAAAAAAAAAAAGTTTCCAACGCAGCTCGGTATCACGAGTTGTGAGGTCTGTAGGTACATAGCTTATTCGTTCGGACGGGATGGACTTCAGATGGTGGGTTCCACGCAGCATGGACCCGTCACCCCGTGGGCCGTCAGTGGTCACCCATCGGGCCATCAATGATGATCCATGCCATGTCACGCCCCCACCATCCCATCCCGCTGGCAGCTGCATCTGCCCCTCTACGGAGTATGTAACCTGTACGGAGTTACGCCAACGACTCCAGAGTCCAGAGTCCAACACGACCCCTTGTCCATGATTTCCCATTTGCAGCAAATCCAATCAATCTCACCTCTTGTCTCTCTTTCTCACCCGCCCTCACTCTAAGCCTTCGCCAGAGAACAGTCAACCATCATAGTCGAAGCGTCTGCTCAATACAGTCTCATCCGCCAACATGCCCGCCGAGGAAGAGCACGAGGTACCTCACCTATTCGATTTCTCTCTCCCCCCCCCTTCCGCCCTCATAGCTACCTACCGACTTGCCTTCCCTTCCCAATTGAAGTTGTCTCGTCTCAAGCTGACCACTCGACGAAAAATAGGGTGCCTCGACCAAGGAACTCCTCATCGAAGCCTGCCGCCGCAACAACACCGACCTGCTCACCGAGGTCCTCGAGGGAAAGCCCGATGACGAAATCACCCGGCTGCTCAACGGCACGACCACCGTCATGGGGAACCATTTGTACCACGAAGCTGCGTCACAAGGACATTGTAAGGATGGGATGACACATAAAACACAGAGAGAGAAACAACGGACCCTGGCCTCATTATCATCTTCCACAATACTGCATCATACATACATACATCTATCTATCGATCTATCTATCTACCCGAGCTCTTTCCCCTCCCCCCTCCCTTTTGCAATGTCGAAAATCTCCTTCTATTCCCCCCTCCCCCCCCTTTGATAACCAGCTTGCCCCTGTACCTGTACCTGTACCTGTACCAAAACCACAACATCCACCCGAAAAAAAAAACAAAAAAACAAAAAACAAACAAACAAACCCCCCGCCCATGCTAACCCCCAAAACCCCAACACAGACGAAATAATAGACCTCCTCCTCGACCAACCCTCCTTCGAATGCGACCCCCTCAACCGCCTCGACCGCGATACCCCCCTCCACACCGCCATCCGCTGGCTAAACACCCAACCCCCCTCCCAACAACCATTTGGCTTCGCCCTCATCGAAATGATGCTCGAGGCAGGCTCCAACCCACGCGTCAAGAACAGGGGGGGCCTCACAGCGCTGCAGCTCGTGGATCCACGGAATACGGAGCTACGGCGCTTGATTGAGAAGCATGAGTATTTGAATCTGAATCAGGGGGATTTTATTGCTGTGACTGCTGGGGCTAAGCTTGGCAAGGGACGTGCGGAGGGTGAGAAGCAGAGAGAGGAGGAGGAGAAGGAGGAGGAGGACGCTGAGTTTAGTGGGAGTGATGATGACGAGAGGGAGGAGTGGGAGAGGAGGAGGGAGGAGAGGCGGAGGGGGTGAAGGTGTGGGTGAGGGGGGGAATGTTGCTTGGTGGACTACATACCCATCTATGTATGCCATTGGCTGTTTGTGGCTATTTGGACCTTGTTTTTTTTTCTCTCTTGGCATAGTTCTGCGTTTTCTGTACGTGCTTCTTTCTTTTTATACGCGACATCTGGCTTGCTAGGTTGTTATGGCTGTATATGCTCTAGCTGGCATAGCCATGAAGTCTCTGTTTATCTTCTGTTTTCACTTGGCATGACATGGGGGATCATGAGTTCAGAGTTGGTCGTTCGGGCTGTCCATGTTCTCTCACTACGTGTCGTGGTTGTGTACCTAGTTCCTGTTCCCATTTCTCTCACATTGTGTTTCTGTATTTTTCCAATTGGCATAGTCGTACATTTTTCTGTCCCTGAATCGAAATATGGCTGTTCATGACTGTTCATGACCTTTACTTGACAAAGTCACGCTCACTCTCGTCTACTCAACAGCACTTTGAACCGGGCCTATGGTGTCTTCACATCGACATTCTTTCTTCTCAGGTCTTGTGTCGTGAGCCATCTTCGTCACGCCATACATGACCGTCATTCCAACAGACTACTCTGATCGGGCACGTACATCCCACGTCGCACATTCGCTGCAGAGAAACAGAGACACACACTAGACTATACTGACTGTATATATCATAATTTAACCCTACAAGGTGGATTTATACAAAACAAAGGAGAGTATAGTCTAGGTGCCCATGTCACCATTCATCGTCCAAGACGCCATACATGAGTTGGCTGCCCAATATATTCGCCGCCACCACCCTTAAAGCATGACCAAAACCCCAAAAAGAGATACTATCAACGCAGCCGTCAGTCCGTTAGATGGCCTTAGTGAGTTGGCTGCGCCTCTATCTGACTCTATATAAGTGACATTGCGTAGCTGCTTGATAGACCTTGCTGACAACTTGCCACCACTGGCTACCTGCAGCAGCTCTTTGCCCAGCTGTCGCAAGATGTTAGTTGATCGACCCACTGGGCACAAGACTACTTCCCAACCGCCGCCTTTGGGGACGATGAACGTCGACACTTGGTCATCAAAGGCAAAGCTGTACGCGTCAGGGCACACGGACTTGACCTTTTTGCTGTAACTTGATGGCTTGCATATCTTGGAGTCGTGATATTTGCCAATGCAGCAGTCCTTGTCCGACCTGGTCGCTGCACACGCGCTGTTGCAAGGAGAAAAGGCTGGCCGCTGAATGTTGTCATCAGGGTAAGGGTACACACCGTCCCCTGGCTTCGTTGGGGGGAAGGCAAGATTCGGCCACGGACACCAGTTTCCTACACTGTCGTTCGTCTCTTGTGACTCCAGTGGTACGGGAAATGAATCGTTGGCGTAAAATATGCCCGTCTTGGCCCTGGAATAGACCCATCCGCTAGTCGCGATGCAAGCGCAATTCGTCAGGTTCGGTGGAATATAGGTAGTATTCTTTGCGGGAATATACTTGATCCCTATGGGCAGATTGTACCCGTCTACGAGCGAAATGTCATAAAAGGTCTGCATCCCAGTCGTACCGCCAGCAAGATTGAATTCAGCGAGCGTTGCTGGCGTTGCTCCCTGTTCTCATAAAGTTGGTCAGCGGCTGTCCGGAAGGGCGGATAAGAATGCAGATCATTATACTTACGCTGAATTCACAATCTAACTTGGAGAAGCAATCGCCTGTTTTGCAGGCACACGACTCGCCATTGACTGTGCAGTTTGTTCGTCCCCAGACTCGACCCTGCCAGTTTGACGCAACCCACATTGTCTTGTTCTTTCCCGGAGCTAATTCAAAGCCTCCTGTTCCAGGCCCAGTACCAGACTGGGTGGCGATACCTGGCCAGATTTTCGAGTCACATTGGTTGGTGACCACCAAGGGAACTCTTCCTTCCCAATCCTCAGGGGGGCCACGTCTCGCAGGGGCTCCTCGTCTGGTGTGGCGGAAGAACTGTGCCTGCCAATGACTTTGCACTTGGGCTTGTCTTCCAAGGTGGGCTGCTGGGACCATGGAGCCAAAGGTGACGAAGATAAGAAGTAGCTGATTCACGGACATTGGAACTCCGGTACTCTGAGTGATGTAAATAGAGAACAGATGCAGCCCAAAGGCAGTTCGCGCGAAGCCAGTAGTGGTCTCAATTCGAGAAAAAGGAACGTAGCGAGTCGATAATAGTTATCGTGTTTGAGCAGCTTGTACTGAGTAAGGATTGCCAGCAAGACTTGCTCTCAACAGATAGATAGAGGAAGTGTGTGTGAGGCTATAATTGCATTGCTCGCGACTTGACGGTATCCGAGAGGGGTCCTTTTTGCAGATCTGAACGAGAACAATGGCGACGTATTGAAATACTGATATACTGGACGATGTTACAAGCACTGGACTTGAATGGTGGGAGTAAGTTATAGGTTCGAGCTAGGTGAGTCTTAGGCGTTCAGAACAATGTTTCTGCGTTGATAGCAGCGAAACTTGATCCAGCCCCTGCCCCCAGTACACCAAAACGAGAAGATCAACACAACACCAACCCGGAATATAGACCCAGGATGGTGTATGCGTCCGCGTCGTTTGTATCTGGTCGAGATGCACGCGCACGAAGGCGGCGTCGTCGTTGCTGTTCCGGATTCGCGCACTCGTCAAAGGTGAGCTCGCGTTTGAGGGTATTCAAGGAAAAGATGATTTGTTTGAAGATATGGTTGCTCAAGGAATGAGTGTTGATTTAGAGTGCTTGGTTGGATGTAGTAGAGGATATATAGCAAGGGGCAACAAGCAAGAAGATAGAGTGAGAAAAAGCCCGGCCAGCAGGATTCTCAATAAGGATCAACGTATTGGTAGTAAAATGTTCATGAAGGATGTAAGAGGAACAGGGCTGAGTCGCAGTAAGATACAAGCTCCATACTCACGCTCCTCATGTCACCGGCGCGCCATCCCAAAGTGACGGTGTGGAGTAAAAGCAGGAGCGACTGACTGTTTGCTGTCTGTTAGCTGTCAGACGTTGGGCTGTCGATGGGAAGTTGGGAAGTTGCGATCTGGGATCAGAAATTGCCTGCATGCGCATGTGCTACATGTCGTAGCCTCATTCCGACCAATGCCAGGAAGCCATGTCAACGGTCGTCACGTCTGACGAACATGAAGTCGCCGTTACAGACATCGGCAAACCAATGTCATTCAGCTAAATATCAACGTAACAGAATTCGTTAATCAATCGAAAATGTTTGCCATTCACGGCGGCCAAGATATGTTCGGAAGCCGCACTTCCACTTTCTCGCGCACCAAGTCAGCATCAAATCCGACAGAAATGCCTAATATGCTGCTCCCCTCGACACCAGCCAACGTCTGAATCCAACGACTTTTTCAAGCCTTGCTGCATTCCTGAGGATTGGCAAACTTATCCGATTTTGATCATCTCTGCCAGCTTCTCCCGGCATAAATCCAGTTCACCATATCTTCCAATACGTAACATCCTCTGTAACTCGCTCAATACTTTGCAAGGTATCAATTATCTGCAAACTCAACGAGGGGCAAAAAAGGAGAAAAGATAAAACAGAAAAAAAAAAAACAGAAAAGAAAACGCCGCCCTACGATTCGCTACCCCTGCATCATCGCTTCATTTTTCTTTCAATGTGCACGTCCTCGTCTACCGGAAACGAGCTCTGCATCTGCCCATGACCTCGCCCTGACAAACGAGTTCTGCGCTGAACTCAGATCCATCGAGGGTCAGGTATATGTCAAAGTAGACACGGTAGAAAGTGCCTTGAGGTGTATCCATGCGCTCGAAATCCTTCTCGAGGTTCTTGCGTGACAAGTCCGAGGTGAGGCTGACGACTTCCTTGATGCCTGCAATTCATGTGAGAAGAGGATACGAGCAAAGTGAACAAAGCAAAGTAATAAATAAATCCTTTGAATCATGACTCGACTTACGGGGATCTTTGATGTACTCAGGACACACGTCGTCGTCACACACATACAGCACATCTTCGTACATGAGCGTGGCACCAGGAGCAACCTGTCGGAAAAAGGAAACCTTGACAGGCTCCCCATTCTTCATCTTTTGGCCCTTTTGTACAAAGATTTGCCTAGTGAATTTGCAGCGATCCTTTCCGTCCAGGGAGGGAATACGATAGGCCTCAGGGTGATAGCCCTCCTTGAAAGGCTGTAGTGTGGCCATGAGGTAGTGACGGCGGGCTACACGGGACGTGATGATGCGTTCCGTGATACCGGCAGTCACAGCACCCTTAACAATGGCTGCCACCGAGTCCATGGGCCGAACAACCTTGGACTGGAACATGGGAGGGACGTGCAGCTTGATCTGCTGAAATAGGTACTCGGACGCACCGAAACCACCAACGACCAGGATGTTTTGTAGCTTCCTTTCCTGAGCCTGAATGGCAATAATCTGGTTGCGCACGAGCTCGAGGATACGCGCGACGACTGGGTCGAAACATTGGAGGATTTCATCGTTGTCAAAGGTCATGTAGCCTTCCTCGATGCTTGCATCGGGAAATTCAGCCTCGATACCAACATCGACGGCCCATTTCTGACCATTGTTTCGGAAGTCTGCTTTGATTCGATTCTCAAAGTCCATGATGCATTTGGCGTAGACTCGACCGGCAGTCTTGGAACCTTCTGGCAGCTTCATCTTTCTAATCTTGCTGCGAAGAATGTTGCTAAAGTTTCGGTTCAGCGCTGTAGAACCACACGAGTCTCCAGATCCTGCGGTACATTCGGCCACGGTAAATGGGTTTTCCTCCTCAACCTCATACGCAATCAAGTCAACGGTACCGCCACCACAATCCACGATCAAGACGGCATCGTGCACATTGAGGTTCAACAAGCCCGTCTTGGAGCAAAACAGGGCGGCCGCTTCCGGCTCGGAGACCAGAGTGAGGCGGTTATCGTTTTCGTCCCGGAGGAAGCCAGCTTGAATAGCGGCTGCTCGAGTGGCGGCTTTTCCGGCATCGTTCCAGATCGCGGGCACGGTCAGGTAGTACCTGATGTTGCGCTCTTCACGATTAAACACCTCGCCAAGCGTCTTTTGTAGTGCTGAACGCATGGCCTGGCGAAGCTTGAACAAATAATCCGCCGCGACGTCGATCTCCGACTTTCCAGGAGGCAGGGGTGGCAGATTGATGGGATCGATATACGTGTTGCCGCTCAGCATCAGCTGCAGCTTGAACCATTCCACCTTTTGCACACCCGGCTTCGGGTATCCTGTCGGCGCCAAGGCATCGGCAATGTCAGGGCCCCAACCCACAACTTTTTGATACTGATCGTAGTAGAGGACTGTGGGAATCTATTTCAAGCACGCATATTCGTTAGCGAGATTTCTTCAGTGTGGAATGTTGTCTCTCTCTCTCTCTCTCTCTCTCTCTCCTCTGCTCCTTCTCTTTGCTCCTCTCGTCTCTCTTCTTCGTTGGAAGCTATATATCTGCAGGGCAGCTAGTTTGTGCCCACCTTTTGCTTGGTGTAAGAACCAGCTCCCGGCCATTCCGTGATGATGTCCTCCTTGGCTTCGTTATTTGTGGCAAAGGCAAAGGCGACGCCTGAAAATGTGGTACCCTGTAATTGCACCTTCGAGTCAGCAGCACGTTCTGTGAACATGATCGTCGCAATGTATTCGTAGTGCGCAAGACCAGCCGAATAAGGAAGGAACAATACGAGAGCCGAGTCGCCTTGCTTCGAGAGCCTCCGCATCGTCGCACTCACAAAATCGATGCCAACAATCAGCTGTGACTTGCTTTTGCTGGCGCCCTCAACCTCGGCGGCTGGGTTGTGCCGTTGGAACTGTTGCGCAATAGGACCTCCTTGAGGAGGACGAGAACCAGGAGGATATCCCGGCTGGCCACCGAAACCCGAAGGAGGTCCGGCCATGGGAGGAGGTCCTTGGCCCATGGGAGCCATGTGTGGCGGAGGATATCCAACCGGTGCGGCCGTGTTAATGGGAGGCGGGCCTCCGACCATTTGGCTTGGCGGAGTGCGATTGAATCCCTGGTGAGGAGAAGTTCGATCGCCGTGGCCGCTAGGCGGAGGCGGGGGATAGTTGGAGGTATAACTAGGAGGACGGTTCATGGCGACACTGGTCTGAGTAGACGGAGCGCCGATGGGCGGCGTGCGTCTTTGTCCTGGGAGCGGAATCTGTTGTTGAGGTATTTGGCCCGGCGGAGGTGAACTAGTGGAAGGCCGAGGGACCCCGTCGGCGGTTTGGATACTGGCGGCGGACTTGCGTTTTCCGAAACCGAAGCCTTTGAGGCGGGAGTTCATAGAACTCATAAGGAAGCGATGGAGACGAAATGCAAGATAGGTATGAAAGGTCGAGATGGGGCTGGTCCGGTCGGGTCTAAGCTGGCGGGCGGGCTTGCGTCAGCGAGGCAGAGAGAGTGGCTAGGCCACTCCAAGAGGATCCAGATTGCAGATGATGTCGAAGCAAGCCGCAAGAGTCCGAGGGAATGAGGCGGAGGCAGCGAAGGGGACGAGTTGAGTGGCCCGTTGCGCAGAGGGGTAAGCTGTTAGCGAAGAATGGAGAGGGCAATGCGCTCCAGCGTTGTACAAGCCTACGACTGCAGCGCGGAGGCGGCGGCGGGCGAATACAAGGTAAAGTGCAAATGCTCAACCACTTGCAGATGGAATGCCCATTGATGCGTGGCTGAAGGCGTGGCTGAAGGCGCGGGGCACGAACGAGGCGCAGGGCCGATCAAACGCTTTCAGACCAGCAGAGGCAACTTGCAAGGGCGCAGGGCGATCCGACAACGAGCCGTTGGCAGTTGACGCCAAGTCGGGACGAGAGAGGCAGAAAAGGAGGCTTGCGCTGGGCCTTTATTCTCGGCGTCGCAGACGTGAGTGAGCTCTCCAACAAACCCTGTGGAGGCCTGCGTCCGATGGTCTTGGCGTCAGATGGCACTGGACAGTAAAAATTGTGAATCGTGATTGCTAGGTATCTTCTCCTTGCTCACGCCGCACGCGGCCTCCCGTTCCATGCTTCTTGTTCGGTGGGTGTTGGTCGGTTGGTCGGTAGGCATGTTGGCCGAGTGGCCGAGCCGTGTTTGACCAACAGCTAACAAGGCAACTCAGGATGAGGATGAGGATGAGGATTAGCTCGCGAGTCGCGAGTCGCGACAAGTCGTCGTCGTCGTGAGATGCCAGTCTGCGATTCGAACGAACGCAATGCTCAGCGTTCCTGCACTGAGCGTGCCCCAATCATGGCTTCCGAGACACCTTTCGAGACATCCCGAGTTCTAGACGCGTGATATTCTCCGGGTCTGAAGCGTCTGATGGATGGCAGATGGATGGCTTGGCAGCTGGGGCCGCCAGGCGGAGAAGGAAGGACCAACGGGCAGCCAACGGCCTCCTGCAGTCTGCAGACGCCCCGTGGTTGACGGAGCTTCATACTTGCACCTTTCCGAAGCCAAATTTGAAATGGCCATACTACCATCTTTGCGATCTTGCGAATTGGTAAATGTAGCTGCTTATCAAGTCCGCCGGATTGAGTTCTTTGTATGTATGTCCATGGAGCGCCGTACGTAGGTCTTATTAACGGTTGGATCTGTGGACCACTATGTGACTATATGGGATACATAGGTGGAGGCATTGACAGTTCTTACTCCTCTTCTTAGCACCGGTATAGTTCGGGACTCCTTGATTGGATACTATTCGTAGGTAGACGATGTCTTCTGTGCATAAGAAATTGTGCTTCAACTAAGACTTATCAAGAGTGGATGGTATGTTGTACATATGTAGTCTGAGCCTTTCTGAGCCATCTCTCCTCCGCGCCGTGGGGTCGGGAATCAGCATACCTATGTATGTAATTCGGCACAGTGAGGACGAGACAGGACTTGAAGCAGGCACGGCAAACCTCCAGCTTGGCTTTTCTGGTCGCATAACGTTGTTACGGATACCTACTCCGTACGCTCAGTGCATAGGCGGGTACAAAACTACATACCAACGGGACGTGTACCTAGTATGTACTAAACCAAATAGGTCAGCCAATCACAAGCGGAGTGATATGCAATTGCCAATGTCAGAATCGTCGAGGACTTCGAGAAAATGCCATCTTTTTTTGTCGCAGCATTTGGGTCGCAAGTCAGCCTTTGGAAAAGTCATTGGTTGTTGCAGTTATATGTGACGTAGGTACTCCGTATACCGAAAACACGTGGCGTCTCAATGCCGAGTCACTGGCGACGTAGGTGTTCGTACGGAGTAGATACGAGACAGAGAACGTTTTCGCCCAATGACGTAGGACGGCCGCTACGTCACCCAATTACTGTACTGAGACCGCACTTGTGGTCACGAGAGCAGAAAACCCAAATAATAGGGGGCCCCGGATTGCCCCCAGAGTGGGAATGCACCAAACCGTCAATGCCCCGTACCTGACCTCCCGCTGCAGAGACCGCTTCTCAGATCTACCTACTCCGTGTGCAGAAATTGACCGACTTGTGCAAAATTTGTACGGAGTAGCGTAGATGTACGGAGTACCTAGTCTACAGAAGTTACGGTGGTGCATGGATACCCTCACGATACTAAAATCAAGGTCCCCGTTGCAGGGTCACCGCATAATTTGGTCACAGATTGACAATGTTCGGACCAGACAGCAGCCAATCATGTGCCCTGATTATAATTCGGTAGAACACGCGTGGTGACTTCTGCCTTCCCTGCGTCCAGAACTCCAGGTGTTGTTTCCATGCTCGTTTCGTCGGAGCCTTGAGTCTTGACAGGAGTAGGTACGGAGTAGATGCATTAGGTACTTATTGGGCCGTTTCGGAAGCCCTATGGTTGCTTTCAGCCTTCTCAAGTTCTCAGTGCTCACAATCTACGGAGTAGGTATGTACCTCCTAAGCCATACGGCCCATACGGAGTACGGCCCCCGCTACGCGTGGATCTTCTTGTCGGCAGTCTCTCGGCCATATTTCGTCAAGGCCGTGACAAGCACGGAGTCCAGGTCGTCCAGGTCGTCCAGGTCGTGGGTTTCGCCGGCGTTCTTCCTCGCAAACTGCACAACTTACAAGGGGCTCATCCTTCCCGTCTCATACTCCATGGCCTGCGGAGAGTATGTAGGTAGCGAAGGAGCTTCCGATCATTGAGTTGTCGCCAGATCAGGTTCGCGATCCAAGAACACGCTGCCCATCTCAAGCCGGCTGGGCGAGACGACATTACGCCTGCTTAGCCAAAGTTGGGGAAGACAGCGTCGCCAAGCTGGGCTTTCGCTGGTTGGCCCTCACAAGCTTTTGCGGCAAGACATCCTGAGCCAATGCGGGGATCGACATGCAACACGCATCGACATGCTTCGACTGTCACGACTCACGACTCACGACTCACGACTCACAGGCCTCGAAATTGAAAAACAGAGGTCAATTCCCTTGATCGACCACGAACAAAGTACATGACGAACGTTGTGCAAATAGACAAGAAGACTCCGACTTCCCTTGCTGCGTCAGTGGTCACAAAATGGCTGACGGCGACGGCAACGGCCAACGGTGGGGCCATCCAAGCAAGAAGCAACGGTTCCGCTTGCTTGTGTGGCTGTTTGTAGCTTTTGTGGCCGTAACCGTGGTGAGTTGCACCCCTGCAGTACAAGACTTCCAGACTCCAGACTCCATTTCCCCAAACCCCGTTGATGAGTCTTGACAAGCCCGCCCGCAGGGTTTTGCTTCCACACTTTTGCCTGTCCTGGAATCTACCTATGTACCTAGGTACATACCTAGGTACTAGGTATACTCCGTATGTATTGTACCTACGGTACCTAGCCCCTTGTTTTGGTGCTCGCTGCGAAGGCTTCTTTTTTCCTTTTTCCGTTTTCCATCCGCAAGACCAGCTACCTATGTGCCTACTCCGTAGACACGCGGTTGTACATGATCTGCTTGGAACAACGTTTGGAACAAGGGAAAACAGACAACAGCGACGAGACCTGTCGTCATCCCGCATCCCGCATCCAGCCCTCATCAAAGGCTCAAAGTCAACAAAAGACATACGGAGTAAAAGTGGCGCTTGGCGGTGCCAATGGATTCGGCCATTCTCGCATGCTCCCCGCATCGTCCGCATCCACCCCAAGCTTTTGCTTGCTAAAATCCTGGCAAATAGTGGCACCGACTGCATCATCATCCATCACACATCCTCATTTTCCTGGCCTCTTTGAGTCTGGTGCTCGTTTGGCGTCTGGGTCCGGGTTCGCGCCTTGACCTGGAGGGGGCCTTGTTTCTGCTTCTGCTTTATTAAATTCTGCCATAAGCTGCCGCTAATTATTCTTGTTTCCAGCTTGCCCATCTCGTGCCCCTCGTCTTCTTCGGCGCCAACAAGCTGTCACTTTTTCGACTTCCTCTACCGCATCTCCTCTCCTCCCATTCTTTCCATCACCCAATCATCACCCGCCTCACCTCTCTCACCTCTCTCACCCCTTTTGTCTCCTTGAGCTCTCTCTTTTCGCACCACCTGCACGCGAACTCAGACTTAATTTGCCTTCGACCTGCGATTGACCCTTTTCTGGTGCCAGTGTCTCAACCTCTCACGATGGCGCTGGCTGACGAGACGAAGCGAGTTATCTCGCAATTTGAATTTTCCGATGCTCATGTCAACAAACATGTGGACGAGTTTCTGGCTCAGATGAGTACGTGGACATCTCTTCAATGGCCAATGGCCAGTAGCCAGCGCGCAATGTCAAGCGAAAATATCAGAACCAGCAGACGGACCTTGTAACTGATCTTGCGCTGCAGAGGAGGGCTTAGAAAAGGACGGTACCAGTCTCAGCCAAATACCTACTTATGTCACCGGAGTGCCCAACGGCACGGAAAAGGTACTGTTTGCCATCGATACTTGCCCTCAAATTCTGCATGCGCTCGGTTCAGTGGCGGCATGAGTGGAAAGTAATTGTTGACAATGCTTGTAGGGCTTGTACTTGGCGGTTGATCTCGGCGGCACCAACTTCCGTGTGTGCTCCATCATGCTCAATGGTGACACGACCTTCAACCTTACCTACAACAAAGTGGCCATTCCTAAGAAGCTCATGGTTGCCAAGACTGCCGAGGAGCTTTTCGCCTTCCTCGCGAGGCAGATTGAGTTATTCCTGCGGGAACACCACGCTGAGCACTTCGAGAGCCACAAGCGCCGTAGAGCTACCGCTAGCACACCGATGGGTTACCGCGATGAGCAAATCTTCCGATTAGGCTTCACCTTCAGCTTCCCCGTCAAACAGCTGGGAATCAACAAGGGCAAACTCATTCGCTGGACCAAGGGCTTCGATATTCCTGATGCGATAGGCAAGGATGTCTGTCGCTTGCTTCAGGATGAGATCGACAACCGCAGTCTTCCCGTCAAAGTCGCGGCGCTGGTCAACGACACTGTTGGTACCCTCATGGCGCGGTCGTACACGTCGTCTGGAAAGCATCGCTCGCTTTTGGGCGGTATTTTTGGCACCGGTACCAATGGCGCGTACATTGAGAAGACTGCCAATATCAAAAAACCGATTGACGGAGAGTACGACAGATCGACGGGTGAGATGGTGATCAATACCGAATGGGGATCGTTCGACAATCAGCTCAACGTTCTTCCATCCACTCCCTGGGATAAGAAACTTGACGCCGAGAGCGTGAACCCCGGAATCCAAATGTTTGAGAAGCGAGTTTCAGGCATGTTTCTGGGCGAAATCGTGCGATTAACCATTGTTGACATGATCAAGAACGACGACATTGCTCTCTTCCGGGACGTCAACTCGAGTTTCAACGACCGACACACGACGACAAGCATCGGCCCCAACGCAGCCATCTTTCAAACGTGGGGTCTCGACAGCGCCATCATGTCGGTAGCGGCGGCCGATAACACACCAGAACTGTCGTCTCTCCGTCAAGAGCTTGAGAACGAGCTAGATATCCGCGCACCGTCGCTGGAGGATGCGCAGGCATTCAAGGCTATTTCCGATGCTGTCGCTCGTCGCGCTGCACGACTGTCGGCCGTGGCCATTGGAGCCATTGCGCTGCAATCGGGCAAGCTGGAGGATCCCGAAGAAGACGTGATTGATATTGGCGTCGACGGCAGCTTGGTCGAGCACTATCCCTTCTTCCGAGACATGATTCATGAAGCCCTCGCGGCGATAGAAGGCATCGGACCCGCCGGTGCGGCCAAGATCCGCATTGGCATCGCCAAGGATGGCAGCGGAGTCGGTGCAGCCCTGATTGCGCTGATAGCCGCTCGCCAGGAAAAGCCCGGTGATTTCCTGGCTGACCTGCGCAAGGACATCAAGCGACGCCTGGAGAAGATTCCATCCAATGTGCCTGACGTGGAAGATTCCCCTCTGAACTCGACAGCACTTCTGGTTGGTGGGGTCGTGGCAGTCATGGCCATTGCCGCGCTCTGGTGGAGCAAACATCAACGGTAATGGAAGGGGGAGGGGGGGGGCATGTAAGCTCTTTGCGTATTTCACACTCATGGGAACGGAGTTTTTGGCAGTCATGAAAAATACTGAACTGATGCATTGTATCACTTATCTATCTATTGCGTGGAGCATAAAACGTCCATCCATGATAAGCTCTACTTTCTCTTACTTATCTTCTTCTCTTATGTTCTCTTTTTTTTTTTTTTTTTTTTTTTTTTTTTTTTTTTTTTTTTTTTGAATCTCTGTATATTTCTCAATATCATCCTTCTTCTTATTTCTAGTCATGATCTATATCTATCGTCCAGCAATAGTGGTGCTGCTCTAACTCACTAATGCACAAATCCGTCATGGACAATGACTTTCTTGCCATGTCATTCTTCTGCTTTGTACCCTGCTCCTCTGTGTGCCGTCAAACCCCCCCCCCTCTCTCTATTTGCACGCTGATCCCAACGCAATGTGCCTCGGTGACCCTTGGAAGTTTACCTAAAACCCCCCTCTGAATGATTTTTTTCCATGCCGGGCAATGAATTCGATTGGCGCCGTTTTACCTATATATGTCCATATATGTCGGTTATTCGTCAATTTTGACTTCCAAACGCAGCCGCCGGATACGACCGATCGCGTTTCTTCTTCCCCCCCGCAGATGCACCCCGTGACCCCGGTCCCGCCGCCCCCGAAGCAGCTTCACCAGCTGCCTTGCCGCGCAGGGCCGACGCCCTCGGGGGAGCCATATCCTCAGGAAGATCATTCCATTCCGTCTCGGGCCGCTGATTCTGAAAGGACTGCCCAGACATGGGCGTAGGTCTCGTTCCGGATGTTGGAGTAGAAGGGGGACCTGAGGCTGGTGTAGTAGTAGCCGCAGAAGAAGCCTCAGTAGTGGTAGTAGTAGCAGCAGCAGCAGCAGCATGAACAGCAGGAGGGGGAGGAGGCGGCATATTAACAACCGCAGCCGTCACACTCTCCGGAATCACCACTCCCTTCTCCTCCCCCTCCCCCTTTCCACTCCCATTTCTCTGTCCCGATAATCCTCCATTCTGTGCCGCTCCGTCCTCCGGAAGAGTCTTCCGGACCAACCACGCCGTACCGGGCCTCAATCTCAAATAGTACCCCTCAAGCGGCTTCACAGAATCCTTCTCAAAGCCCCTCCCCTTGTACCACCGCAGCCCATCCTCATTCTCCGTCCATACATGCGCCGTGATACTCACAACGTTAACGTTGCGGTGCCGTACCCCCTCGAGGATATCCCCCAGAGCTGCCTGCGCGAGACCCAGTCCCCGATACGGCGCAAGGAGACACATAGACCGAAGGTATAGAGTCTGGGGTCTTTGGGTTTCGTCGCTCTGAGGATCATGAGCGTTGGTATTGGCGTTGGCGTCGTCGTCTTCAATGAGGCATACGACCGCGCCTACGACTTTCGGGGCCTGGCCGTCGTGGGACCATGTTATGACGCGGGCGAGGGGGTTGTGTAGGGTGGATGCGTAGTAGGATTCCGTGTAGGTGACTTGGAGGAGGAGGGCGTTTATGCGGCGGAAGGGGGGGAGGTCGGCTTCGGTGGGGATGCGGATGGTGGCGGAGGGGGGGATGGTTGATTTTGAGGGGGGGGAGGGGAGGGGGATGTTGGGTTGTTGGTCGTGTTTTTGTTGTTGATCTTGTTCTTCTTGCTGTTGGTGCTTTTGTTCTTGTTCTTGTTGTTGATCTTGTTCTTCTTGCCGTTGGTGTTCTTCTTGTAGTTGTTTTTGTGCCTGTTGGTCTTGTTCTTGTTGGTCTTGTTCTTGTTGATCTTTTTCTTGTTGTTGGGTTTGTTGTTTTAGCGTTGAGGGAGGAGGAGGAGGAGGGGCAGGCGGCGGCGGCGATTGACCTGGCGGAGGCGCATAGTTGGGTGTGCTTGACGTGAAGAAAGACCGTATGGATGACTGGACGGGCTTGGTGGTGGGGAGAGGCATTGTTGGCGGTTTTGTCGATGTTTGAGCTGAGCTGAGCGATAGGAGAGGATGGTCGTGCAATGCTGTGTGTTTGTGATGGGTTAGAACTTGGCAGTTTGCATCGTTGTTGTTGGCAGTTCAGTTGCCGGTCGGCACAATGGTCTTGTCTGGTGGGGCTCTCAGGCGTGCCGCCGCCCGCGTGGCGCAAGTTGCAACGAAGAGGGAGAGAGAGACAGACGTAACAGACCCCTCGCCCTCGCCGTGGCAAGAATGAAATCAAACAGCACCGCAAGCTACCTATGTACCTTGCATTCAGTCATTGAACCGTGAAAAATGGCGTGACAGGTTTTTAGTCCTTAAATCATACACTTAATCGAGGCGCGAATGCAAAAAGTTTACGTGAAATAACACTCATAGTAACTCCCCAGTGCCCATCCATCTGCCTACTCTACGGCCTCGAGCGACAGCACAAACACTTGCCGGCGGGGAGCCTTGCCCTCCTCCTCTTTGCCCTTCTTCTTCTCCACCTCCTTCTCCTTATCCTGTGTAGTATCCACGACGCCGTTTTCCAGCGCGCCAACCGTCCTCACGAGGTTTCCGTCCCCATCCAGATCAACCACCACATCCATGGTATCCAGACTACCATCCTCAGTGTACCGCCAGAGATCCTTGAGCTCACCCCTCGCCACGGCTGTTACCAGCATCGCGCCCAGCACTCCTGGGACCAGGTACAGCAGCGCGGGCTGGCCATGTCTAGAGATGCGCAGCACAGCCACGGTAACGGCCATCCCGAGCGCATAGCCCGCCATGGCGGCGTGGAAGTACACCTTTGCGAACAACGCGCCCGCCAAATGCGGGGGCAACTGCTGCGGCGACCGGGACAGGAACAGCACGCCGCGGGACCAGAAGCCGTCGCCCCATTTGCTCTTGACGTCAACGTAGGGAGCCTTGATCTCAATGTGCTTCGTCTCGGTACGCTCGACGATTTGGCCCGAAACAGGGTCCTTTTCAACGAGGACCAGAGTCTTGGATTCGTACTTAATTTTGCGTACGTAGTGCATCCAGAGGTCCAGACGGAGAGCCCAGCCAATCATCATGCCGGGGATGACAATGTCGCCGAGACCGAGCATGCTCTTGCCCATTCCGGTTTGAAAGGTGAGTTTGATGGGCACGTCGAGCGTGGTGGCGACGGTGATCATGTAGGGGCTGTATGGGGCTAGTCAGAAGAAGCTTCTGGACGAGACTAAGCTGATACGAGGGATAATGCCAGCGCACTCATGTATACATGTACAAATGTGTGTGTGTGTGTGTGTGTAAAGAAAAAAAAATGCAACTCACGTATAAAAAACCATGACAATGTCGTAAAAGAACAACCCCCACAGCACCAAGCTCCCAATCAAGAAATTCGTCGGCGTCAGAAGCAAAAACGACCCATAACACATGCCATATGCCAACAAGTTGGACAACGCGGCCGACTCCGTAGAAAAGTACACCAGAGCCGTGCCAAGGCTGAGCAGCAAAGCCACCGCATGCGAGAATCGCAGCTGCGTCTTCGCCTCGCCCACGCCCCTGGCAAAGAAATCGAGCTCCCAGCGCTGGAACACCACGGCGCGGAGTTCCCATGCTGACTTTCGGAGCCTCTCCGTGGGCGCCAAGAGGGCCAGCCAGCCGGGAAGGGGGTTTGCTGCCGCGGCAGTGCCATCATTCCCGGCGGCGTCGCAAAGCGCAACAGCCCTCGTTTTCTGATCAACCTTGCGGAGAGAGCCGTCACTGCCGCGCCAGTAGGTCGGGAAGAGGAGCGAGGTGGCCATGTCCATGGTGTGAGCGTACAGAGTCAAGACGCTGACGATGGACACACTCGTCATGTAGTATCTGAGAACTTTGTTCAGGAGAGCCGGGTTCTGCAGCCACTGGATGAGGTAGTACATGCCGATGAGGGTCAGGCCAGCCATGACGGGTAGCAATACAGCGTCGGAGAGCTCCAGACCCTGCGAGAAGCGATCCGAGTCATCTGCGGCGTCGTCCTTTTCGCCGTCTTTTTTCCCGCGCGGAGGGGCTGCGGAGGGGGGCCGGCGGAGAGCTCCATGGGAGCCTAGATAGATGATGGCGATGGCGACGATGAAGAGCTTGGCGTCTAGGAGGAGGAAGCCTGATATGAAGTAGGATAACGGGGATGTCGGGTTTTGCGTGCTGGCACCGTTGAGGGTGGTGTTTAGAACGTCGAGGTCGCTGGGCGACAAGGTTGCGTTGGACGCCATCAGGACGTGATTCTGCTGTTTTTGTGAAGACTTCTGTATGATAGGAAGTGAGATGAAGCAAATGGCGCCGCGAAAGACTGTCTGGTCGAGTTGGCTTGTCTTGAAGTGCGGAGGCAGTCTACACTGTGACTTGGTGCGTCATGTCGTTTACAATTGAAACGTCCTGGCTTCGGGCAAACGACGGCAGCCGTTGTTTTCGGTAAGAGACAGGTCCTTGAGAACGAACAAGTGCAACTTAAGAAGCTAACAGATACGCAAAAGGACGCTTTTTTGGCGAAGCAGGAAGAACTTTCTATGAAATGAAGTAAAATGCTCGAACTATGCCTCGACGCCGACAGTGAACCGCCGACAAGACGTGGTCTTTGGAGCCCAAAAGCGGAACAAAGATCCGCCCAGATCCTGAGCTCGCGCCACGCCAGCCACAATTATGTACGCCACAAAAGGGTCCACCAGCGCATGCAGGAAGTCAGGATTCAGGAACATGCATTTCAAGATCGACTTAGGTACTCCGTACTGTAACCACCAACTTGTCGACATCGCCATCGCGTCTACATCTGCGTCTGCATCTGCATCTCCTGTGGTTACATTTGCGTACCATTTCCACCCTTTTTGTCATGAACGAGATTAATCCCATGTAACACAAGGCTCATAGCACACGACTATACTCAAATCAGTGAGCACGAAAGGCTTGAAGCGCATAAGACTCAAATTACACCGGATCTCACTCCGCAAGAGCGCACCAAACACACACCTTAACAACTTAGCAAGCACAAGCAGAGCAGTATCGCTCCCGAAGATCAACGACGTCCCATCATGGCGACCAACGTCGTTCTCGAAACAACAATGGTAATTGGAACTCTCACCAACCCACCTGCATCCTTCTGTTTCATTCTCAGTCACATGTCGGATATCGATGCGATTGCGCGGGCACTTGCCAGGGAAATCAAAGCGGCAGGA
>QEQW01000534.1:0-19081 GCA_004016085.1 Claviceps quebecensis
TAAAACAAAAAAATTAAAAATTTAATTTAAAAAAAAAAAAAAAAAAGTAAAAGTCCCTGACTACGCAAAGTTTCTCCGTCGCCCACCCCTCGTACTCCTCTCGACATGCCCTCTCAGAACCTTCCTCGTCTCCACCAAACTCCTCTTCTGCTTGCTCTTGGCCTTCCCCAGCGTCATGAGGAAATTCTTCTTGCGCTGCTTCTCCCGATTACTCGTGCTCTTGCCCTCAGCAGCCTTTTGGCTCCTCTTGATGGCCTGCGTGGACTTGTGCTCTTCTCGCTCTGGCTTGCCTTCTTGTGCTAGCGCTATTTTCTCTTCCTTGGTCAGCTTACGCAACTTGGCGGGGGCTTCAATGTTCTCAGCCGTGAGGCCGTCATCGTTGTGTCTGGGTTCGGGGGCATGAGCGCGCTTGCGGTTGCTGGTGGTGCCGCCGGCGGCGGATTCGATGGCGGCGGCGGTGCGGAGTTCTTGGAGTTTTTGGAGATCGGCGGGTGTGAGGATGGTGGTTGTGGCGAGGTGTTGGATCCGTTGGAGCTGGTTGGCTGTTGAGTTTGCGTCTTCTGCGTCTGCTGCGTCTTCTTCTTCATCTTCATCTGCGTCTGCGCCTGCGTCTGCGTCTTTTTCTGCTTCGTCGGCGTCCGAGTCTGAGTCTGAAGCGCCGCCGTCATCATCATCCTTCTTCTGTCTTTGCTTTTGTTTCTTCTTGGGCGCTGGGACGGCTTCGTCGTTGTCGGAGTGCTCCACGTTGATCCATTCACCAGAATCGCTGCTGTCTTCGGATCCCACTTCCCACCCGTCTTCGTCATCAGAGTCTTCGGCATTTACATCTTTGTCCTCGTCGCTTCCGGCAGTTTCTGTGAGGCCCTTGGCTAATCGCTTTCTCTTCTTCTCTTCCTCTTTCCACTTGGCCAGCAGTTCCAAACCCTCGATACCGCCGACCGCTTCTTCACCGAATTTCTGCTGGTGCTGAATCCCACTCTTGAGACTCATGGTGGCGTTCTTTCCACGATCCTTCTTCTGCAGTAGTTCAGCGCCCACTTCTCGATAGAGCGAAAGTAGACCCTTGGCTGCCATCATGACACCCTTGTCCTTGCTCTTGCGATACTGAACCAAATCCTGTAGCAAGGTGTCCGTCATAGTCAGCGGCTGGCGGGCGCAGATCTCACGAATGGAGTTCATTCCCGCGGCGCACACTTCTGCTGCGGCCGCCTCGGAGACGAACTCGTTGGCAATCTTTTGAATCAGTGGCTCGAGGGCATCGGGCGGCACCAGGTTGTGCGTTCCCTGTGCCAGACAGGCGAGAATCGTCGTCACCGATTGTTGTTTAGGAGTCAGATACTTGATGAACCACGAGTACAGCGCGACAATGGTCAGCTTGTGCAACCCGACGAGCCGCGTGACCAGCTGCAGCACCAAAATTTTGGAATCCAAAGACAATTTGGACCTTGTGTTATGCAGGTGCTTGGAGAAGAGCTGTTCCACAAACCCTTGAGGGTCATGCAACAGATGTAGCGCCGAGAAGTTCAGCGGGTGAGGCTGAGACTTTTTGCGCTCATCTCGTCGGACTTTGTCGACGGCCCTCTTGTAGGATTTCTTCTGTTTTTTGGTCTTCTTGTTGATACCAATCTGATGCCGGATTTTACCCAGGTCAATATCCTCGTCGCTGCTTTCGTCTTCAAGCTCCTCTCGCTCCTTGTCGCCACCCAGGAAGAAGCGTGTGGCACCAATCACAACCTTCTCGTTGTCCGACAGGCACGCCTCTTTCATGACGTCAACGGGCTTGGCATCGGACCAGATTTGTCGTTTCCAGAGCTCGCGGGTCAGCTTGATGGCCCAGATCGCTCGAGGCGATGCTCGATCTGCCGTGATCAAGTTGTAGAGGACAGTTTGCACAGTCCGATTCAGTGGGTGGTTGATGGATTTCGAGTTTGAGTTTCGCATGTCGCTCAAAATCTTTTGGAAAATCAGCTCGCGCAGAGTCTTGCTAGGCGACGACACCAAGATGGGAAATAGCGTCGTGAGCAGACTGGACGAGTCGATGACATCTTTGCGCCGGAGCAGCACAAGACTGCCCACAATCTTGTCTCGCAAATCATGATTCAAAACGGCGTGGTGGTCATTTAGAATCAGCTTTAGATCGTCAGGAAATGTTCTCGTCTCTTCAGGAAAGCAGTCGGCCACGTGTGCAATCAGATCAATCATGTTGTGGAAGGATTCGATGGAGTCGGCCGTCCCCGCGGTCGGGGACGCGAGGAAGATTTCGCGCTGGGACTCATACTGTTCCCATTGCTTGAGAAAATCGTCTTTGTATGATCTAGAGGTCCATAAGTCAGCCTCAAAATAATACACAGAGCGACCCTTCGGAGTCAGTAGGATGCTCAGAATGCTTACCTCGGGTCTCGCCGAATCTTGTACTGTAGACTCGCGCTGGATATTGGAAATTGGAATTAGTATAAGCACACACCAACACTTATTAAGGTGCGAGACCAAACGTCTCCAAGGAACATACAAGTCCGCGTCGAGCTTTTCCAACGCGGCAACTTTTCTTTTCACCATTTTGACTGTCCCGACTCTATGCGAATGGCATGTACGGGATGGATTGCGAACGAGGCATGTGGGGATGTAACTTTTCGAGAAATTTTGGTCTCGCAAGGGTCTGATAAGATAGAGGCTGCCTGCAGGTACCTAGGTACCTCATAAACGCCGATTCGCCGGTTGGCCAATAGCAGCTTGAAGGCAAAGAGCGGCTACCCCTCTTATAAGTCACGTGTAGGTCCTTACAATTTACGAAAGACACGTCGCGTTGTGTAGCACTTCTATTGAACTTACTTTCTTTCATAACAGTTGACTCGCATTCTCCTTAAATCTTATAGCTTCTGCATTTCATCTTAACGTCTCTGTGCAATCAAAGACGCTGCCAAATCTGTGGAATCTAAGGTCATATTAATTATCACAGCGCAATTCGTTGAAGAACCAATACATAAATGGCCAAGCTCGACTCCCCAAGGCAACCACGGGCCCAGCAGGCGTCAGCATCGTTCCTTTATGGTCTTCTATGTGTCTTGAATTGCGAGTGACGAACGAAGACTGTGCAATCTAGCAGACGTTGACAGCTGTTGGTAACGTCAGGTACCGCGGTAATATAAAGTCAAAGTATAACAAGTGTCAATGCATGGAATACGGAACCAAAGGTGTGTGTGCTGTGGTTGCTTGTATTCGTCTTATTCATTGATTCATTGATTGTCTGATTGATTAAAAAGGGAAAAGGGGAAAGGGCCGCTCGTGGCGTTGAGGCCACGAGCAGAGTCTTCCTGCCTTGGTGGGTGCTGCAGCCAATCAGCGTGTCAGGCTGCACACCCAGCCACGTGACATGAGGAGCGATTCCAACAACAGCAAGTTGATTGATTGCACAGAGACATTAAGAATAAGTGTATGCAGAGGCTGCAAGACTTGAGTGGAATGCGTCGTGGACTCGTGGTAAGTTACCCGGCTTTGGTCTCTGCATGTTTATGAGCCAGACTTTTAGTAATACTATTTACCATGTTACAGAGTGCTAGAGTCTCAAGTCTCGCAACAATCTGTGCAAGATGGATATATCGGTGCAATGGAAGTATGTTAATGCCTCAACTGTAAAAGCAACCACTGAGCCAAATGCGCGACTAAAGGACAGTGCTTCCACTCACGCATGGTACATATCTAGAAAACCGCCTTCGCACAAGCTCGCAGGCTTTTGACAACTCGACGTGTTCTTTGACATCTCAACGTTTTCCACGCTGTTGATGCGCCTTTCCCTGACTTGTCTCCTTTGCATTAGCGCAGACACCAGTAGCCATTGTACTTAGGCCATGCCTCAAAGGAGAAACCCCGCAAACGTCGCAAAACCTGTGCTTACATGGTTTCTATGAGGTATGTATGTATGTAGATAGGTAGGTAGTTGATTCTAACGGCTTTGCAGGCCTCAAAGGTCCCATCTAAGCAGTGCCTACCTATCTGCGCCCCATGCTTTTGGGGGGGGAGCTCGGCTAAATCTTCAACAAGTTATAAAAACTTCCCACCCAACTTGAAGGCGGTTCGGACGACCAAATTTAGATATCGGAGAGATAACTGAGCATCAATGAGCGATTGTCACTGAGAGCGGAACAAAGAATCCTCCTGGAATTAAACAAGGACGTGATGACGATGGACGCATCACACCCATGGAGTGAAGACTGTAGGTACCTACCTACAGTACGTACCTAGGTAGAAGTGCTCACTGATTGCCCCCCCAACCCCAACCCCAACCCCCGCACACGCGGTACGCCTACCAAGTTCTACCAGGTACCTAAGGTAGTATCGGACCCTTGGAAATCTTCACCTCAACTTCGTTACGGGATATGCCGCATCGCAGCCGCTGCATTGTCCATCTCGATGGATTCAGTAAAGACTCAGCGTACGCCGTACCTACTTAGTACTCCGTATGTAAGTACCTACCTACCTACCTCTCTACATACATAGCGATTCGGCCCGATCAGTGATCACACAGCCCAGATCTATCTCCTTCGTACAACGCAATGATTGGCCAGCCAGGCGACCAGCGCATTCACCGATACATCGCCGAAACAAAACACAACTACTCCGTATGTACCAGTAGAGAGTATGTACGGAGAGATGTACACAACATGTACAATAATGATGGAGGTCGGCTCCGCCAAACTATTTCCTTTGTCTTGAAAGAAAAAGTGAAATCCGAGTCCTCTCCGAGATGTGCTCGCTTGTTAGGTTGCTAGCATAGGTAGGTACTAACTACATACCTATGTATGAATGTACTCCGTATGTACATATGTATACCTAAGCTACGGAGAGGTACATATGTATGTACCTATGTAGAGCACAAACGAGTCCGATCCCGGGTGGGGTGCCGGACCGATCATGTCATGCATAAATGGAAAAATGGAATACATATGAGGTACCTAATGTACCTGGTAAGTTAAGCGCGGTGGATGATCATGGTGTTTCTCTGATTACGGAGTTATGTACTCCGTACATGGCTCCTTTTTCTTTGTTTACTTTCTTGCTTCTTTTTTTGTCTCTCTGGCCTTCTCTTTTTTTTTGTCACTACTAGTAGGGAAAAGTTAGGTACCTGTCTATATACATGCAGTCAAGATGGCGCAGAAACTACAATATGATATGACTTTTTTTTGGGCCCCGTGCTGGTTCGTTGTCTCGGTTCCGGGCCCGGGTATGTGCATGTTTGTGTACATAGGTACTAGGTACCTACACGTGTAGAACGAGTGGTGCAGGAGCATCGTAGACTACCTACCTAATCCTAAAGTAGTCATTGCGCCGTGATCGTTTGTCAATTGGCCGTCCAGTCAATTCGTGGGCTAAACAAATTTATACCGAGGTCTCGATAAACAAGTATGTAGTACTAATTAGAGTAGATACCTAGGTACCTAGTTACTAGCGACACGCACGTACTGATGAGTGACAGCCAATGGTCGAACAACGAACACAGAAACCATAGCATTACAATTTACGGCACACCTAAGCATACAGATGGAGTCAACCGCATACTCAATTAAATACTAAGACTACTAAGCGGTCCCGATGTAACATTCCATGAGCATATTCCCAGCCCATAATCCTGTCCTTTCCGGTTCTCGAGATCCACGCAAAACAGTCAATCATCCATCGTGGTATTTCAATCCAGAAATAAACCCCCTTCCGTTCTATTATTTGTATTTACAAACCGTGAAAAAAATCGTGTCGTGCCCAATTGTGGGGGAATTCGGTGCAAGCTTTGAAGAAGAAAGTGCAAAAAGGACAGGAAAGAAAAGAAAGTGAAATTCGTTTATGCGCTTGCCCTTTAGAGGAAGAGGGCGGCAAGACCAGCCACGGCGGCAAGTGTCTTGTAGCTGCTAGTGAATCGGCCGGCGGCAGCGGTAACAACGGGAGGATTGGGTCCCGTGGGGGCGACGCCGGTGGGGATGACAGGGGTCTCGCCCGTAGGAATGCCTCCAGTAGGAACCGACTGAGCGGGAGGGGGGTAGTTCGACTCGCCGGGAGGAGTGTACCCGCCAGTTGACTGAGGGGGAGGCTGAGGGTAGTTCGACTCTCCAGAAGGAGGTGAGCCACCGGTTGGGTGAGTAGGCGGGTGAGGATGGTGGGACTCTGCGGGAGAAGATGGGTAGTTCGACTCCGCAGGAGGAGAACCACCAGACGGAGCAGGAGGAGAACCACCAGACGACGGAGCAGGGGGAGAACCACCAGACGACGGAGCAGGCGGAGAACCACCAGACGGAGCAGGAGGAGAACCACCGGAAGGAGCAGGCCCAGGATGAGAAATAGTAACAATCGAGTGAACCGGAGGAGGAAGAATGACTGTTGGCATGCCAGGTGGAGGAGAATGCACATCGACAGGGCTAGTAGGATGAGCCGGCGGGGACCCGCCGGGCACAGTGACGACGCCGGTAGGATAGACCGTCGTGGTAACTTTGCCAACCGGGCAGTTCGTCACGGAAGGAGGGCAGGCCGTGATGGTGAAGGTATGCGTGGTGAGGTATGTCGACGTCGTGCCGTCCTGGTGTGGCACGGAGGGAGAAGGAGACGCAGGAATCACGCTGGTAGGAACAGGGTGAGGCTCCGTGACGGGACAGACTGTAGTGTACATGGGGATGGTCTCGGTGATGATGGTGGTGTGGCCGCGACCAGGGCACTCCGTCACCTCAGGAGGGCAAGAAGTAATGGTGTGGATTTTGGTCGTGCAGACGGTGGAAGTGGTCCACTTGGTCGTATAGTCGGTCGTCGTCTGGTCAGGCTGGCTGGTGTGCATCGTAGGCTCCTCAGTCTTAGTGGTAACATGCTCAGTGGTGGTAAGAGAAATAGTGGTGGTGAGACGAGCACTGGTGCTTGGGGTAGCATAGGTAGATGGAGTTGATAGCTCCTCACTCGTGCTCTTGCTGATGCTGATGCTGCTGCTGGCTGTGGTGACATGAGGCTCCTCATGGCTGACTGTTGGGGTTGTTGACACCTCAATATGAGTTGTGAGAGGGGTTGTTGACACCTCGATATGAGTTGTAGGAGGGGTTGTCGACACCTCAACATGAGTTGTAGGAGGTGGAGGATTGTCCTCACAGTCCGTCGTTGGCTCCTCAACAGGCGGGGTCTCACAGTCTGTGGTTGGCTCTTCATGGGTAGGCGTAGTGGTGGTATGCTGGACGGGAGCTTCCGTAGTCGTGGTCGCTACACCAGTGGTGTGAGTAGCTGTGTAAGTGATGCAAGAGCAAGCAGAGCTGGCCGCTTTCACATCGCAGTTCTGGAAGTCGGCGGGGATAGAGGCAGGCGCCGTCGTGGTGCCGCTCAACCATGAGAAGCAGAAAGACTCAGCCTCCTTCTTGAGGCCATCTTTGCTCAAGGCTCGGAAGCAGTTGTCGGAGTCGCAGTCGGGATACTTCCACGCCGCAGACGAGGCGGCGAAGGCGCCGAGAATAACGACAGTCTTCATCGTTGTCTTCTGGAGATACGCTGCGTATGGGTCTTGATAGTCTTGATGGATTTGGAGATATATTCAACGAAAGACTTTTCTTGGAACCCAAAACGAAGACTCCTTCCTTGTACGGTAACGAGAGACGATTGGACGGGAACGAATGTTGAGCAAGACGAAGTGAACAAGAACTAAGTTTCGAGGACTCATGTCGAAAGGCATGCCGTCCCTTTTATCATGATCGGCTGGGCTGGGCTCAAGTAGCTCCGGACTTACACCACATGTGCGTGCACTCATCCATGCATGCATGTAGCCAGGGGCAGCCGATTGTGCCATGGAGACAAACGCGGATAATACGAGATGCCGTCAGCAACCCCTGGCCAGCCATGGCCAACCCCGTCATCCCCGTCTTGTGCATACTCCGTACGGGGGGTGGACGCTCGGAAAGCAGGATTGACAGGGTTCATTCAAGCATCCTACGACATCGGCATCCACCAGACGACTGAGTAGGTACAGTACGTACATCGGGATAAGTCAGTGGCCGCGGTCGAGGATCCTTTTCTTTTCCTTGGTCGTGTGCTCGACGTTGGCGCCGAGGCCCTTCGAGGCCCAATTCCCCAGCTCCTGAGTCACCCTGCTTTCTTCTTCATCACAGTGAGCACTGAGAACTGGCAGCGGTCCGTGTCGTTAAATGATAGGGGCGTGTATAAAAACCTGCTTGGCGTTCTGGACTGCCATCCGCCCAACAGACGTCGTGTCTGAGTGCCACTCGGTGCATCTCTCTTTTGTGTCCCCCACCATGACCAGCCAAGATAGGTACATGTGTACCTACATATGCCGAGGAAAGGCATAGGCTAGTATGTAATGGGCTGTTGCAGGCTGCAGCGAGCTGGTCGACAGTCCCACGCCAGCCACCTTGGATGTTGCTTGGCTGGGAAACAATGAGACTGTCGCTGCAGTTTTTTCTCGCCCACTGACCTGACAGGACGCACTGACGCCGCAAGCTTCGCCTCGACGCGCCTCCCTTTGCCCGCGCCAATGGCAGCCAGTAATACCTCATGCAGCCGAACGTTTTGAGACGGTTTACGTGGGTCCTTTTCATCGCCAGCAAGAAAAAAAAGAAATAAAGAACAACGGCTGCATCCTAGGTAAGTAGATGTCTTGGAACAGAAGCGCCCAAGCTAGAGAACCGAGCGCTAAAGCCATAGGTTAGCGAGAGATTTCGCCAGAGAACGCCAATAGGTGCCGAACCCGGGCGTCGTCGTCCACTGCAGTCTGTACCTATAACACGGATGGCTTGCCAAAGAAAGGAAAGGGCCCAAGGGGTCATAAAAACGTTGACGCCGGGAAGCGGTAACTAAATCGCTGATAGGTCGGATCTCGGAAAGCAAGGGGCCCCAGGTACGCGCTCTCGAGGGTTGCGTCCATGGCGCTTCAATGCCGCTTCAGTGTCGCTTCCGTTGTCGCTTCTCTTGTGGATCCGGCTACCACCTCGTGGCTGGCCGTCTTCGTGGTCAAGACCTTGCCCCAGCGCCGCGGCCAAACAGATCGGACATTGATCGTGATACGCTCCTATGTCCCATGTGGCGGAGTCCATGGGGGTTCAGAGCTCGGAAGGGTCTCAAATTAGAAACAACCGCGACTCCACCATGCCGGTAGCTCGCCGCTTCCAACCCCCCTTCCCATCCCCTGACCGACCATTTATTATTTACCTATTGTTCAGTCAGCCACCGTCCTACAGTAACAAGTTACAAGTCAGACCTTGTTTTCCGATGGCTTCCCCTGAAAATGTGGCAATGATTCAATCATCACCAAAAGATGCCGTCAAAGAGACCAGAGGAGCATAGACCAGGAAGCGGCGTTGTCATCCGACTGGCAAGTCGCGACGATACGATTCATCTCCTCATTTCGCTGGAGCTAACAGGGATATCACCAGTTGTCAGTTTGACGCACCGTCACTTGCCCCGCGAGGTTTCAAGCCACTCGGATTCTTTTGCACGAGGTCAGCAGAAACATGGCTGTTGGGCCCGGGCAAAACCCCATTTTCAGCGCCTATGCTGTCTCCGTAGCGGTGCATCTTGTCCTGTCGTCTTTGCCCATCCCAATCAACTATGTATGTACATAGGGCTGTCTTACGCGGCTTGTGACGGTAGTGAATGATTCGTCCAGGACCCTCCAAATGGATGCAGGTGCTGACTGATAGAAATTAGAATCCTCTTCAGCTTCCAATGAGCGCATGAGTCGATGTCTTGGAGTTTCATCCTGATGTGAGCGATGCATTCGCTCACTATCTGAAGATCACATGGGTCAATCATAGCGGCGGGCTTTATTTCCGAGGCTCCAGGGCCCAGAAGTCTTCTTGTTCGAATGCCTGGGGAATTGTTGAGCTAGCGTCACTTCTGGGGCAATCTCTCTCCTCTGATCTCTCTTCGCCAAGATGGCTCAAGCTCAAACAGATGGCCAACTGAATCTGAGAGTCGTCATCCAGCCTTTAGAACCGGGCATGGGTAGCGTGAGGCGGCGGGCGCACATGCAGATAGGGTACGGCGGTGTCGCCAACGTGGCTGTTGCCCAACGCACTGTGATTGGACAAGTGACGAATCCTTAAATCAAGGAACCTGGGAGACCTGCATCCAGAAGACAGGTATCAGCACGTCGCGGAGATGAGACACAAAAATTCTACTTCTCTTATTATTACGGGCTACCGCACAAATGGCTTCTGCCACATGATACATACCCCCGTGACCGTGAATTGAAAACCGCAGCCACATACGCGGTTGCCACTCGCTTCATAATATGGGCTTTTGCCATGGTACGAAGTACCTAATCGGCCACTGTCCCTGCTTGGTGATTTCAGCGATGACAGCGGGAAACAGGGAATCACAAGGGCATGTCCGCCCGGAAGGAAGAAAAGAGGTAGCAAGGGCTTGTCCGTCGGGCCGGAAGAGGGGCTGAAAGGGAAGGAGCAAGTCATGCTGCGAATGCGATGTGGAGCGGGGGTTGGTGTGGGGGTACTGCGGGACAGCTGCGTCACAGACTCACAGTGCCTTCCCAATATGTGCGACGAGAATACGAGAGTAGCAGCCTCGTGCGAGTCCATCACCCATCCACCGGCTCCTCTCTCGTGCATATGACGGTCAGGTATTATCATGCGTCCAGGCAGCGTGCGGTTCCCTTGAACTTGGCAACACGTCGATGCTCTATCAACGATTCGTGGCTTTTTTTCTTAGTTGCACAATCGCCATCGCCGTGGTGATACCTACCTAGTAACCTACCTAGATCATAGACAACGCCATCGTGTCGCTCCTTTTTTTTTTCAGCATCCGCGCCTCCACGCCATTGCCAACGACACTCTTGCCAACGCGGCTGGCGAGGATAGCCTGTGGTCAATTTTTCCGAAACGTTATGTCGATCTTCTTCCACGCATCTGTCATTTCTACAGTGCCGGCCGTGCGGAGGAATCAAATCTTGTCATGCAAACGATCGACACATCATGCAGCGAGCTGTAACAAAGCGCAACTTATAAAGTTACGCTTACGCCGATTCGCATCTACGGAGTATGTACCCCCTCCAGCCGTATGATGCGTCATGTGATTTGCCGGGTCCCCCGGTGCCTTGGAGCCTACTTATAATGTACTTGTGGAGTTACCGTACGATCGAGCTGAATCAGGTCACATGTGATGAGGAATCTTTCCCGTGGTTGCAGTTTATAAAGTGTACATGAATTCGTGAGCTATCAAAAATGTGCTACATATATACGTATGACCCACAACGTCCCCCGGTGTGATTATTGTGTTTTTTCTACCGTCACCTTACGTCGACAGATAACTTGATTTTTTGTTGAAGAAATAGACCCAGCAAGCGACTTCTTTAGTTTTGAAGGACGTATCGGAATCTTGCCTTACCATCCTCCAAGTCAACAATAGCTTGGTTGGCGTCCTTCATAGGACGCTTCTCAACCCACGGTTTGACATTCTTGTCGGCTGCCAATTGGAACATATCTCGAATCTCTTGTGGGCTTCCAATGGCTGAACCGGCGATACGTCGGCGTCCAGGAATAATGTTGAAGACGCTCAATGGAATGGGTCCCTCTGGAGCGCCAACCTGAACAATGGTACCATCTAGACTGAGCGTATTCAGATAGTCGCTCAATGCCATCTAATAAAGCAAATCATTATTAGCATGATGCGTTCGAACGAATTTGGGAACGAGGACCCTGGGATGTACCTTTTCTGAGGAAATAGTGCTGATGATGAGGTCGAATCGGCGGGCGTTGTTCTTGCCCCAATCTTTGTCGTCCTCGGTGGCGATGTAGTCATCACATCCGAGGTCCAAAGCTTCCTGCTTCTTACTGGCCTTTCTCGAAATACCTACAACCTCATCGGCGCCCATGGCCTTGGCGAAAAGGACGGCAAAGTGGCCTAAGCCGCCGACACCTGCGACGGCAACCTTCTTGCCCGGGCCAGCTCCGAAGTGTTTCAGCGGTGAATAGACAGTAACACCGCCGCAGAGCATGGGGGCCGCGTGTTCGGGTGCTAGACCATCGGGAATCTTGATGACGAAGTGCGATGGGCAACGGTGATATAGTGCGTAGCCACCATATCCTTTGCCGCCGTTGCGGTGCACTGAACCATATGTGTGAATAGCCTTTGTGCAATAGTTTTCCGAATCGGTTTTGCACTCATTGCAAGGTCCGTCGCGGCCGAGACAAGAATCTGATTGAGCGCCAACACCAACGAGATCCCCGACTTTGATGCCGCCCTCGGCCTTGGAACCGACGCGAACAGCTACGCCAACGATCTCGTGTCCTACAACACATGGGTAGGGAGTTTGACCCTGTCCGAAGATGCCCCGTTAGCGGCTTGGTTTGGAATTGCATGGTGTGCATGCGCGGGAGGCTCAGGAGTGCGTAAAGATAAACATACCCATCCAGAACGGAGCGTGTGAAGGTCTGAGCCACAAATGCCGGAATTGGTGACTTTGATATCAACATCGGTCTCTTCCCAGGGCTTGGGCTCATACTCCTGCCACACCATGTTGCCGTTGGCAGAGTCGGCGTCGAGGCCCATCCACCCTTCGAATTTGTAATCGGTCGACATGATGTAAAGTGCGGTTTGTGGAGAGCTCAATGGCTAAGATTTGGTGTATTGGATGCGAAGAGATGTGCGAAAACCGGGAAACGATGGAACCAGGTATAATATAAATCTGTCATCGTTCCACCTCGTCGGCGGATGGATTGCCGCGTTATATATGACTCTTTGTCCTTGTCCGGACGGCCGATGACAGCATCGACTTTTGTCGGCTTTTGCCAACGCGGCCATACCGTCGAGCTAGAGCGGCGTTATCTAAAGATGGATGCTTCATAGATTTCAGCGGAGACTCGCGAGTCGCGGACTCGCGAGTCGCAATGGCCGATCCAAGTGGAGACGGAGGTTGCAACCGCGGATGAAGAGGACGTGCCGAACTTGTCGTGTGTCTAGGTGTGCTTACTCCGTAGGTTACAGGTTACATAGATGCAGCATTCGTCCCTTCCCGTGAGTTCGCGAGAAGAGGAAGCCAGCCTAGAAGAGAATCTTGGAGTTGTCCTCCCAGATTTGGACTGCCGCCCGCAATAAGGTGAGGCTTACGCTCACTTCCGTGGACCGTCATCACTTTGTTTGGCTTCCCGAGACGACCAATGTTGACGTTGCTCTCATGTGTGCAGTTGCCAAGTGGAAGGTGGCTGCTTGCTTCGAGAATGGCGCCTATGGGCCCCGTTGTGTCAAGAGAATCCAATCACAGCACCACAACTTCTCCAACGCGGCCGACGGACTTTGAGCCAGTCCCTGCGCGATGGATGCCCATGTCGTCATGGCCCCGGGCTTGGCTACCGGACGGTCTCAAGGTCCGAGAAACAGCTTCGTTTTTGCCGGTTCGGTCGGCGTTGTGCACCAACTCAATACTCCTTACTCTGTATGCTCATCTGAACGAATTGTGTGCGTATCGTGTTTCTTTCTGCCAATCTAGGTACATATTAGACTTTGTTCGTCGGCTCGTCGATCGGTGGGGGACCGTCGTATGATGATGAATATAGGTACTTCGTGGGGAGTGCATGATGATTGATGAATCCTTCCGACGATGAACGATGTTCGCCATGACCCACGTGACTCCGACGCGAACCTAGACCTGTGAGTCGTGACAAATGCTCTGAACTGAAATTGTACATATAGATATCGAAGGCAGATCTCCTTCTTTGCGGTTCCATGATTACAATTATTCATCGAATGATCCGCTTCCTGGCGCTCCATGCAGCCCAGGGTAGTTTAGCCAGATGAAATATCCCGCAAGCTCGTGAACATGTTTGGCGCAGCAATTTGTCAGTCCTTGCTGCGCAGCAGATCGTGAGATGATATGTAAGCAGGTTCTTGACAATGGACAAACTTCTCGAATGCTCGTCGATCCTACTCCGTATGGAAACTTGAAAATATGGCGAATACACACCAACTATCAGACTACAAACGGGGCTGCCGAGACCGTCACTTGAACAGCTTCACTTTCTTATGTTTATGTCACCTGGGTTATTAAGGAAGCCACCCCCCCCCTTGAATGAACGACCACGAGAATTGAGGCGGGCGAATACCTTCTCGTCCGATCTGATGTCGCCGGCAATCGCCAAGTCGTACCGGCGCAAGCTCAGCAGCACGGACGGAGGTAGAAATGAGAGAGAGCTGAGCTGAGCTGAGCCGCTGTCGATTCCCGCGACTCGGCAACGCTAGCCCGAGCGATAAGGCCGACGGACCGAGATGGAGCGGTTGACAGTGAACTGTGGTCACTGACTCACTGGACAGTGGACAGTTGAAAGCTTCTTGATACATATGTAATAGGTACGTATGTAAGGAGATCGCCGCAAAGCCACAGGTTCTGCCGCGCAGAAGTGGCTGAGTTATGAGAATGGCCCCTGAGAGAGACTGACGTGGCGCATGCGTTGGTCGTCTCGCCAATGGGAGCACCCGATTGTTTCCGATCTTGGGTCGTTCTTTTTTTTCTTTCGCGGGAACCCGCCCTTGGATTAGCGCTGACGTTTTCCCCCTTCCCCCGTGTCACCGCCAAGCCGAAAAAAGACCTCAAAGCCAAAATTTTCGCCAGGCTTCTTTATTCCTTCTTACCTGTCATCACACGTCGATTTCACGACTCCTATCTTCGCGCGTCTCCCCATCTCCACTCCGTACAACGTCTTCAGCTTGTTCTGAAGAATTGTTCCCTAGTCTTCGTTATCCTTCACAATGGCTAGCGACGCGAAATCCACTGGCTCGACCAAGGTCGATGCCATCGTCCAGAATGTCAAGGCCGCTGATCCTCAGAAGCTCTCCGGCCTGGCCCTGTACTCCCGTTTTGCGCTTGCTGGTGCCGTGTGCTGCTCTGTCACCCACGGTGGTTTGACTCCCGTCGATGTGTATGTTCTTTCAAGCCTCCCGAAGAAGGGTCGTCGCTGTGCAAGTCGTCGACGTGGCAGTGGCTCGCGCAACTGCATGTGTCCACGGAGCGGCCGCGACATGACCTCGCGATTGTCGATCAGACGCCGACGATATCACATGATGACTGGAAGCAATTCACTAACCCTACTCGGATTCTCATCAAAATAGTGTCAAGACCCGTATCCAGCTCGATCCCAAGACCTACAACCGTGGCCTGATTGGCGGTTTCCGCCAGGTCGTGCAGAAGGAGGGTGCTGGCGCTCTCATGACTGGTTTCGGACCTACCTTCGCCGGATACTTCCTTCAGGGTGCCCTCAAGTTCGGTGGTTACGAGTTCTTTAAGCAGCAGTGGATCAACGCCCTCGGATATGAGACCGCCTCTCAGAACCGCACTGCTGTCTACCTTGCCTCCTCCGCTACTGCTGAATTCTTCGCTGATATCGCCCTCTGCCCTCTCGAGGCTACCCGTATCCGTCTCGTCTCCGAGCCTACCTACGCCAACGGTCTTATCGGTGGCTTCACCAAGATGCTCAAGAACGAGGGCCTTGGTGCTTTCTACGCTGGTTTCGGTCCCATCTTGTTCAAGCAGTATGTGACCTCTGCCCTCAATGGTTTTTCCCGCGTGTTACTTGCGTTACTGACCCCAATGCAAGGATCCCTTACACCATGGCCAAGTTTGTCGTTTTCGAAAAGGTCGCCGAGTCTGTCTTCCGCATTTACCCCAAGGAGTCCCTCTCCGATGGCATGCAGACTGTTGCCAACCTCGGCTCTGGTTTGATTGCTGGTTTCGCTGCTGCCCTTGTCTCGCAACCCGCCGACACTATGCTTTCCAAGATCAACAAGACCAAGGGTGCTCCTGGTGAGGGTACCACTTCTCGTCTCATCAAGATTGCCAAGGAGCTTGGTCTCCGTGGCTCCTACACCGGTATCGGCGCCCGTCTCTTCATGGTTGGTACCCTGACAGCTGGTCAGTTTGCCATTTACGGTAAGTTAACGCACGGATGATCCCCGAATGATATTCATGGCCACGAGCGGTACTAACAACCCTTCCAGGTGACTTGAAGAAGGCTCTCGGCGCCACTGGCGGTGTTGAGATTGCCAAATAAAGAACGAAAACGATGTTGAAAACGGGTGAAAGATGGTGAAGGAAGTGGGATGCGACGCGCCATACGTGGTTTCGGCAACAAGTTGGAGCCCAAGCGCTGGGCCTACCCTGACGACCAATATTGCCAGCCCGTCGTGTTGCTGGAAGCGCACAATCCCAAGGAGCATGGAAACTAATTAGTCGGCGTGAGGGAACGGACGGTGGTGTCTCTTATGTTTCCTGAGAGAATATAGAGTGGCAGACGGGTAGCAGATTCTACTCGAAGCTGTATATTAATCGTTTTTTGTTGAATAGATGGGCGTTTCCTGGCCTTGCAAACGCGTTTTGGCCGAGCCGCGGCATACCGTGACGTTGTTTGTGCATGCAGTGCGTGCCTTCATACAGCGAGGTATGTCCTCTTCCTATTCTGTACGTGAAAGCATCATTAATATGTGCCTGTTAGCTAGGTGCAATTGTGGCAATTTCTCTCTGGCCAACAAGGTATGCCTCGATTGTACCTAAGCAATGATGGCGTCTGGGTACCTGTCTCAAGTATCTAACAGTGGCGGACGCAGATGTACAGCTGCCATGTCATTTATGATTTCGGCATTGCGGCAGGCACAGGCTGACTTCACGTCGTCGTGCATCGGTTGAGAAATGTAGGAAAGAGCGCATCACGATGGTCACAAGTCGTGCAGTCCAGGTGAGGAAGAGGCCTGTTGGACCATCCTCAAATGACATGAAATCCAATCAACAGACCCTCCGCTCGATACATTTCTTCCGCTTTGTCTTTACTCCGTTCATCCTGTGCTGTTTTTTCCCCTTCTCTTCTTATTTTCGTGCTCGTTGTCTTTTTTTTCTTATAAATCACCCGACACGACTTCGACTTGCTGGATTCCTTGTCGAAACGTTTGCCGTACGGGGGCTGTTATTTACAGTCCTCCGAGGATTGTCGATTCACGAACAATTAGGCATTAGTCCTCTCTCGACATAAGAACGACAGCCCTCCGGTGAAAGCTGGATCCGATTACCTCGAGGAGTGGCCAAAGGCTTGCATCTGATCATATTTTGCGATTCATCTGCTCATCTTGGGACATCGTCAACTGTTATCTCGGGTCTTCGAGAAGTGAGCTACACATTTGAAATGTCAAGACATATCAAGTTCCACGTTCCGGAAGAGTATCGAAGCTTTGTACTCTTCAAGTTCCTGCCCATCGAGATTCGTCAACGAATATGGGAGGCCTATCTATCAACGCCTGGGATACACTTTGTAAGGCTGCAAACCGGTCAAGGGAGCTGGAGCTGGGCGGAAGCGCAGACGCCGAGGGCAGTAGCTGCAGTCACTGCTACGCAACAGTCGAGTTCAGAACTCGCATCGGACCACATCTCTCGAGTCGTCCTTTCCGATGATAAAGACAAAGAAAAGCACGACGTTTGCTTCGTACCGGTTGCGCCTTGCTTCAAGGCAGATGTTTCTCATTACAAGACACTTCGACGACAGCTGGCAACATTGTCGCAAACATGTTACGAGTCGTGGACCGTTGTGCAGCGGCTCTGCCGCAGGCCAGACACGCTGAGGGTGAATGACGGGCAAATTCTCTGTTTGGGAAAGTCGTTTGATGTAGTGTACCTGGAATACCTCCCAGCACGCTTGTATCAACGCAGCGGGAATCTGGAGTCGATACCCGAATGCACGGGATTGCAACACATCAAGAGACTGGCGGTGCGATTCTCCCATACGTGGACACCTCCTCAAGGGCCATGCCCGTGTAGTTCCTGCAAAGGTGCCCTAGATGACTCACGCTCTGGCGCCTGCCCAGCCCATCTATATCAGTTTCTGGTGCGGCATCTACCGAGTTTGGAAGAGTTCTTCTTCGTGGATTACTTTATTGTCCACAAGAGCAGGACCGAGCCTGTCAACGAAGAATCGCTCACGGCGCAAGCCACCCGTTGGTACGTTTGGACTACATCGATGTCTCGTTTTGCTGGTGTAGTGATGCAGTGATTAACAAAGACGCAGCCACAAGGCCCGATTCCAAGCTGGAAACAGATTGTACCACGAAGCAAACCCAAACGAATGGATCATGACGAAGAGAGTTACGCAGATTACAGAATGGCTCCGCGAGAGCTTCGTACGCTATGCTAGGGAAAGTGCCCTGAGCGTGCACCAGAACCCAGAAAAGGTTCGGTTTTCTGTCCTGGCCTGCGAATGGAACATTTCACCTCCAGTACACCGATACAAGCCAATTCATAAGCTACCCTTGCGCTCTAAACATGCGCGACCGAGAGGGTTATTCGCTGGCCCGCGGAAACGGTGCAAGCTCTCCAATTCAGTTTTCAACGCACCTCAGTGGACCTCAGAGGCGACCACAGTGACACCGTCCAGTCCAGAGTCCAGTCCGGAAACGGAAACGGAAGCGGAAACAGAGCCAGTTATGCAAATGAGGATGGATGGGTATCGTGGTCGCGAGTTTACATTTACGGCCTTGCCGAGACCTGCAGAGGTGGCACGTAGTGAGTCCGACGCGGAGACGAGTATAGCTCATGGGATAATCGGTAGGGGCACGGGACTTGCGTTTGACGCGCTGTATAGACAATTGGAAAGGGGGACTTTGTACCTGGTGAACCTGCTGGTGGGGAAAAATGGATGAGGAGTACTACCGAGTAGTCAGTAGGGGTGTAGTGTGTAAATTGTGTGTTAGTCACCTAAGCTAGACTGTAGGAATATGATTAGAAAGGTCCTGCTAATCACCAGGTACCTGCAATCCGAGATATGATAATAATTTGCCTCGAGTTACGTAGGCAGAAGTGTTTGATGTCTGATCAGTGGTGTGGCGTGGCAGATGACCAGAATCAATGTGATAATCGTGGAGTGTCAATAAGGGGCTACTTCTTGTAACGGATCGTCTAGTCTGAGAGGCAAAAGGCGCTCTATTGATCGGCTATGAACGAAGACTATAAACTAAAGAGGGAAGGAAAGCAAGAAAGAGCAAAGACTGCGGGTCTCCGCTGGTTTTGACCATACGCCGAAGTTGACAGGGCGGCGCTTCTTATTTGCCTGGAGAGCCTGAGCCTCCTGCG
>QEQW01000535.1:0-19077 GCA_004016085.1 Claviceps quebecensis
GCATGACAACGCGCCGATTCACACGGCCAGAAACGTGAAAATTTGCCTCGAGGAGCTAAGGGTGACTTCTCTGGAATGGCCTCCATACAGCCCCGACCTGAATCCCATTGAGGACCTCTGGTCATGCCTCAAACAGCAAATCTTCAAACGTGATTCGAACGTGAGGCATATGAAGAAGTCTTAGGCCGCATCGGATCACGTTGAAAAAATTGCGACAAATGTTTGTGATGAATTGGAAATGACGCTTGTTAACGACCTTATCGACAGCGTGCCTGACCGTCTTCAGGCTGTGATAGGCTCCAAGGGTTGGTGTATAAAGTATTGAGGCAGTCAATTAATTAAGCCTTCATGATTCTATAGACTTGCTTAATGACGTATTTTTGGCATTTTAAATGGCCAGATTGCGAAGAAGTGAAAGCAATAGGTGTCGTGATCCAAAATGGGACCAATTTGGCGTTTCGCGTTATTCACTTGGTGGGGCTGTACATATTTACTGTACCGGCCATCACAGCATCATGTCAGATTTGGCTGCCCTGGCGCATCATTCGGACTGCGACAACTTGCGACTGCGCCCCTTGACAGCCATGTCGAGACAAATACGGAGTACATAGCCAAAAGATTGAAGAGAAACAGATCCTACCAAAACAGCAAGGCATTGTGCATTGCATAGCCTCTAGAAGAGCATGGCGTCGTGGATTCTTCAGTTTGCAAGGCCTGTCTGTTCATCATCTCTCACAGAGTATGTCACCATACATAGGTACATATGTATCACCGAGCCGTCAGGATCAGATTGCTTCGCATTATGCCCCCACTTCCACTCGCCCAGTCTATCCGTACATTGTACCTAACACACAAGCCCTCGCTCCGTCTCCTAGACATGGCTAGCTCAACCAGAACGAGGGACATGCAACGAGAAATAAGAAGATGGAGCATGAATATGATGACACCACTGAAAAAAGTGTGTAGACAAAACGAAGAACTTGCTGAAATACAAGATGGAACTTGGGATCTATTTCTTCAATACACATCCTCCTTCTACTTGTCCTCCACCTCGGTCAGGTATCCTCCGTGATGATCTTCACATGCCTCTCATAGAACTGCAGCATCTGGGTACTCGTCAGCAGAAGAGCTCGTTATCCCACACCGAATATAGCATACCAGACGAAAGCGCAGGGGCAGGGGCAGGGGCAGGGGCAGGGGGGAAAAACTCACCTTTTGTGGACATTTCTTATAAATCACAGATGTATCATGCTTAGTTTTCTTGCCATTCTTCCAAACCAGATACACGACCAGTCGCCCGCTGCCCTGGTCCTCACACGCATCAATCGTCTCAATCTCCTCCTCCCAGGACCCAGCCGGAGGGGTCCATGGCTTTGGTGCCGACGCGGGAGGCGCCGAGTGCGCGGGGTGTTGCGTGGTTTCTCTCCGTGAGCGTTTTGTCGAAATGCTGCTAGCAGCTGTGTCGGATGCTTGTCGCCGCCTCTTCTTGACTCGGGATGCCTTTTCTGTTTGTTCAAAGATGCTGTCTCGTCCACCGATGGAGTCGAAGTAGTCGTCAAGGATTTCGCGCGCCGATTCTCTGTTTGTTTGATTTTGCGCATGGTTAGCATCGTGGTCTGTATTTGGTCTTTGTACTTGTGGCTGCGCGAGGAACTTACTCGAGATTTACCTCTGGTTCCCAGGTTAGATCCTTTTTGGATTCATATCCTTCCCATTTCACCTGGAACTTGAGTGATCCCTGCGCGCATCATCACGTTAGCTTGATACGCCGGGTATTGAATTTGACGGACCGAGTTGGTGGGTAGACCTACGTCCTCATCAATCATGTGGTTCCTGATAGCCTCGACGATGAACCTAGATGCACCGTCAGCCGTGAGTCTCGAGATATGGACGCGATACTGACACCACCAATCTTGTACGTACTCGTCTTCACTCAAGTCTTCGTCGTCGTATACTACTTCTTCTTCTTCTTCTCCTTCTTCTTCGTCCTCACTGCCATTGCTTTGAGTGATCTTGTTGTGGCGCCGGGGTACGGGTTCATACGCGAACTCGACGTCCGCGCCGTCGCCAGAAATGGAGGCTGATATTTCAGAACGCGCATAAGTCGCAAGTTCGACGTCGGAAGCTTCTTCGTCGCTCAGAGCTGGAGGGAACAATTGTCAGACTGCGCGCTGTCTGCCATGCCATGTGGGCGCTGTTTGCTTGTATTTTCCGCCATGTGGATGGTGGAGTCACTGAAAGCCTTGCGGCTGCCACCGTACGTACCTGGAGGCATGTCGGCTGAGGCTGTTGCTTTCTGATATGTTGACGGAACCGGGCGGATTGCCAACGCGGCAGAGTAGGTAATGTTGCGAATGCGTTGCCAAGAATCGCGGTTGATGAAGATGTTTCGTCGGGGAATTAAATTGGGTCGCGCGCGTAACTGGTGTGGAGAAGCTCGGTGTCTGGCGCGTGCCAAGTTCCAACAGCCACGTGTGGCTATGAGGTACATGGGTAGCTACTTCCTAATGTACATAGCACGCATGTATATACATATGTACATAGGTATGTAGTACAAATTACAATGCTTCGTGAATAGTATGTTCAGCACTTCGTTCCTGGTATTACACGCATCGAGAATTTCACACATCAATCAGCGCCGTTTCCAGGGCTTGTCCATCACGACGAACAAGTCTGCAGTAAGCCGACAGACTTCTCGCGGTCCAAGGGGCATGGTGTCGATCCTCCCCTCCGGCGCCGGCCGCCGCCCCACAAGCCGATGAAGCGGTGCAGAAATCGGAACGACTCACCACAGCCGGCGCCGCCACCATTAGGTACTTTCACCTGCTGCAAGCCTGAAACGACAGGTCCCAAGAGCAGAAATGTCGAGCTGGGCAGATGAACTACCGGTCACCGATGAGTGTTTGTCACCGATCCGCACGCGCTCTCCTCTCCTACACAACCACCTAACTGCTGTGGCTATGGTAACGTCCTTTGTGAAGCGGCTACATACTACATAGTAGAATCAGGAGTTTGCGCGCTGGGCCCAGATCGATGAGGCTAGGTAGGTACACATCTACTTCCGTTTGACCTACGCGCCGCTGTCGAATACATAGCGAAGACAACAGGCAAGACGCTGACACTGGCTACAAGAAAAGGCCAGGCCCTGCAGGGCAACGGATAGCGTCAACTCTGCAGTCTCATCGGCTACTGACGTCGGCATTCTGACTTGATTGAATCTTCTACGTCGAGGTCTGGTCGCCTGGAATAGCGGGGATGAGCTGATCAAGATGGACGCGGGTGTGATTCTAATTAGACTCGCCCTTTGGTACGAGGCTATGATGCAGAACAGACATACACAGAACTTGCCATGTATGTACATAGCGTTTCTACGAAGACGACTTACTGCTGGAACATAGGAAGGAACTTACGATATTCCTATGTACGACGGTAGACCACACCGTAGCAGCCAACCCTTATATCAATCCTTTGATAAAAGGAACCGACGTCTCGATAATCGGCGAGGGACCGGGAGTCGGGACAACGGGACTAAAACCAAGATGGCCTCAAATCGTGGTTAGCCCAATACGAGAGTAGGTTGGCCTTAATACTTAATAACACATGGTACTCTCTCGCTCACCGGCCCCATATAATATGCTTGGCCCTGTTGGAGCGTATAGGTCTTGACATGTGATGAGTTCATAGCCATGTTCAACACGCGGAAGAGCAATATAAGTCCACACATCAAGGCTGAATGTTCGATGCGGAAAGAGAAAAACATGCTCGTGCGTGACCATCTGTGGTGGGAATTGGAATCCCTCATAATTCATCAGCTCTCCGTGGCAGTACAGTACAAGGTATGTAGTAGGTATAACCTGCTCATGCATCCACACCCCGAGGCGAACAGACCGTCAAGATGAGCGGCCCGTCTGTCTATAGCCATAGGGGGCTCTCAGACACGCTGCTGTTCAAGAAGAGAATCAGGCCATAAAGACCAATGCGTGAGACGACTACCTAACCATGGTCGCTCTCCGAAACCTGTACATCAGAAGTAGGCATATGTAGTGGGTATTGGTGTTTCTTGAGATGTTTCTAGCGTCACTGCATGTTGCACCGCAATGAACCGACGGAAAAGCGTCAAGTGCATTCGTGGCCTTATAATATTGGCACACATGGCCCGTTGCCCGCGAAAGAGAATTGTGTTACTGGACGATGTGTACTTTGTAGTGATCCCATTATCTTTCCGTCACAGGCTCACAGCTCGTGTTTGTGATGGGCCACGACCATCAAAATTGCTCCGAGCCAACGTTGCATCGCCGCCTACGGAGGAGTGAGTGAGGCATTTTGCCATCAGATATCCGGACTCGATGCCCCAAACGAATGGACACTCATGCTCTAGGCTGATTCAACAAGCTGCCCATACCAGAGAGAAATTTGACGGTACATAGCTAGGTATAGGTATACCTTGACCTGGGAAGAAAGGGATGAGAAGAGTCGTTGGCCACAGCCTTGCGGAGTATACTCAGGCTGCAAATGATTCGGGTTCGACTTTCCCTCGATGACTTTTGGCCTGAGAGCCATGCATGTCTATAAGTACATGCATTAGTCGAGGTGCTTCCGTTGGCTGTGCATGACTTAGCCGGAGTCCATCCCTGCGAGCTCCTCGTAAACATAACCACCGTCTCGAATCTCGATGCCGTGCAGAGAATATTGCAGAGCATCGAAGATACACGATGGCCACAATCGACAAGGAGAGCGAGGCCAGATACCGCGTCCACGAACTGCACCGACCAAAATCAGCGGACCATGGCCAAATGCTCCTGACCGGCCGTGTGTACTGTTGAGCCTGTCCCTTGGGCAGTTTATCGCCCTTACGACCGATAGCGGGCAATAGTAGGTGTCTCGTGGAGGACAACGAAAGTGTACATATGTATGTACTGGGATGAGGCTACAGTAAAGGGCTACCGCTGTTCGTTTGACATTGTCCAAAGCCATGTTGCATTTTTGACCCTTGAAGTTGCAGCAACCACAGTCTGGGGCCAGGTTGATGAAAGAAGCTTTTTGCTGAGAATTTGAACTCATGGATATGGCAGGGATATGGCAGGTGGCGAAACTATGCTTTTGTTGTGCCGAAAAAACTCTTCTCCAGATTCAGGCCGTGGTTGGACGATCGGATTAAAACCATGGCAACTTTGACAGGACCTCGCCCCCTCGTGCCGGCTAGCCATCTGATCTAGAGATTTCAAGAAAAAGAAGAAGAAATGGTAGTTGGCTGACGTGCTGATGGGCGATGGCAAGCGACAGATCACAGGGCTGATTCTCCCGAAAGCACAGAATGAATATCCCTGGACACGGATCTCGTCGAGACACGAGGTCGGTAGGGAAGACCAGGTCGCCCGTTGCAGCCTGTAAAGTCTGAGTCGTGAAAAGCGATTCTTGTTGTCAGCACGCGATGTCTGCCTTTAACCTTACAGTTACGCGTACGGATACATACGGAGTACGGAGTACAGAGAGAGTACTTTGTTTCTAGGTCCTGCATGGAGCTCCAATATGGACAGGGACACCAAGCTTCGTCTCGGTACAACGTGTCATGGTGTACTCCGTATTTGGGCGAGGTCGGAGAGCAAGGGCATAGGTCCAACCTATAAGGCTTGTTTATTATGTAGCGCGTTTGCCGGTAAAACCGAGTCAGCGAACGTCAACCCGGTAGCATGCGCATGGAGGCACCAGAGACACGGGTTTCTGATACATAGGTAGGTATGTATTGTAGGTAGGTGAGAAGAAGCAAAGGCGTGGAGGAGAGCAGACCCGGCATATGCAGGGATGAATCTCGCACTTGACTGAAGTTTACCATGCCAAGACTATGACTGGTCAATGGCATTTCAGGTCAGCGGGAGGGAAGGCGCTCTCCAGATTCTGGGGAGGCAGGGACATGGGGAGGAAGGAGCGCTCATGGGCTTATTTCAGGCGCAAGAGGCGATGCCCGTCCTGTTGGCAGGTGCGAATGGTGTTGCTGATTGACCCGGGGGTTGTGCTTGACGATACACATGGTCAGTGGTAAATTGGTTTATCAGGGTAATTAATCGGGAGCCGTCATGTACATACCCCGTACGGCTGCACGGAGGCAAGACGGGCTTGGCCGCCGCTGTAACCTGGCCACGCTAAGGCAATATGTAGTCGCCCTAATAACGTCCGCTCGGAGGATCCAGCAACCTGCTGACGCGCTACTCGTTACCCGTATGTATCTACCTACTCCATAGACGCTCCAGAGACGCGCCTGAGGCAGGGAAGAACGAGGCAAGAACGAGGCAAGAACCCCGACCGCATTGCTTCAGCAGCACGCTTGCGGCTTGACGGCTCGCGGCGTCCAGTTGGAATCTCCCCAGCAGAGCCTGGATCATCCACTCTGCAACCGCCGACAGCAAAGCAGCACTCGAGACCCAACTGCGATTTCGGAATCGCGACCTCCGCGGAAGCACGAGCACACGAGTATCACTTGAGCACCCACGATGACGTCCGTCCACGACCCCAATGCCGACTCGAGCGACATCCTCCATACATGTTAGATCCTGCAAGCTGCGAATATCTATTACAACGATTGGCTGTGTGTGGACGTCGGGAGAATCCGACCGAGCTTGTCTTCGAGTAGCTGTTGAGTTGTCGCTGAAGTCAGGGCTACGCGAGGAGGATCAGTCCAATCCCTGACTGCACACTGCAAATCGAAATGGGCTTGATCATCTCCAGATCCGCCTCCGATTGCTCGCCAACAGACCTGAATCGGTAAGGCCAGTTCAGGGTTGGCTTGCGGCTGCTGTGACCTGACTGCAGCCTAGCTGACTGATGACTGCCTGCGCGTGCACGACGCAGCACGAGGCACGTCGGCCTCCTTCTTATAGGTGCGGCTCTACTACCTAACGGCATCTCGCATCCCCACGGCTTGGGGTTTCTCTTTGCTGATCAGCATCCACTTCTCATCGAGCCCTTTGTTTCTTATCAGTCCGATGACGCAGAGCATGGGCGTGTCAGTGACGGCTTGACTCGTGCGAAGAGAAGACATGTTTCTGTCCTGACTCCTCAGAAGCGATTCTCCTTGCATCTCGAAATTGGACATTGGACAACAGCTTGGGCTACCTACCTACAAATCACGCAAGGAAGTGGAAGCGCAGTATTGCTGCTGCTTCTCTCTCACGTGTGCATGCATGCGTGCGTGCCTGCGGAGTACATATGCGCCACGGTGGGCGTGTGCTGTGCTGTGTGTCAATCAGCACTGGGCTGTGGTCATGAAGGATCCTTCTACATTAGCCTCGCCGTCTCATCCTGGGATGACTCGGAGTGCACGGCCCGAGGGCTAGATTCAAACGATTCATCACCGCGAGGTCTTCCGTGCAAGGGAAGGTACTAGAAGAGGTCAAGAAAAGCATAGCCAAAAGAGCGGGAGGCTGGTGAACGTGCCTCCCAGTGCTCGGCGCTGTTAGAACTTAGCACTGCAGGCCGCAGCTTGGCCAAGCCGAGAAGCCTCATTCAGCTTCACTCGACAGACATGGACATCGACAGATTCGACACCGGCATCGATGCATCACCGCGGGAAGCTCTAGCATGGATCGGGTCAGGGGGGCGCTCTGGCGGCCGAGTTGGCGGCTAAGCCCCTGCGCTCTCTGTCTGCCCCCTGCACCCCTGTGCCCCATCTCTCAGCACTGGAGTCACTGAAGCAATGCATGGAGCTGAGTTCAAGAGTCGAGAATGCACCTTGGACCTCCGGGGAAGCTTCACGGCCTGAACCCTTGGCGGGACGACCCAGGGCTCCGAGGTCCGACAGCCAACAACGCACCGTGCGTGATAGGTGGGTGAAATGTGGTGCGTACCCATTCGGCTCCACCTCTGAGCAAAAGCAGGAACTATCGTCTTTCATCAAGGGAACAACCCAAAAAATAGAGGAAAAACCCGAGCGCTTTGCCCATGTCTTCCTGCACACTCTCTCCGGCATCTCATCTACTTCGGCTTTCTCCACGACAGGATCAGACCTTAAAACCGGGATTTTCTCTTTGTGGCCCTGTTCCAACGCCTCTTGGCTCGACGCTTTCAGCATCGTGAGGGTCTCGACCGATTCCTTCTGAGCCCTCTCGTTGCCTTTTGACTGGACAACCTGCCATCGATGTTGATGCCAGTTCCTCCCTCCTACTACTACTCACGCCATCCCATCCTATTACAATAAGGTACTCCTTATGGTCGTCGCATATCGCTCCATCGGAGGGGCCAGGCTCAACAATCTGTTGCATTGACCCGTTCCTCATTTTGCTTGCGCTTCTTCTTCCCACTTTCTTCTATCATTAATGTACAATTACTTCTTGTGCCCAAGGAAATCGAATCCACGCTCGTTAATCAGTCTCTCGAATCATCTTGTCCCCGTCCGCTTTGGTCGGCGCAACAATTCCATAAATATAAAGCAGGATGGATGACATGGCATCTCAGAACTCGGAACCAACGGCGACCAAAATTAGTGCCCCCAAAGATAAGAATTGCCCATTTTGTGGGCAAGCCTTCACATCGTCATCACTCGGACGTCATCTCGATTTATACATCAAGGAGAAGAACCCCAAACCGGCAGACGGAGTACATGATGTGGAGGCGATCAGAAAGCTGAGGGGCGGCATCACGAGAAGGCAAGCCCGTGGCTCCATTGGCGCTCGAAAAGATTCTACGCTGTCTACAAAATCCCGTCCATCGACTAAACAGGAAGGCCCTTCGCAAGATGACGAGCTTTCAGTCGAAAATTCTGTGCGCCGGGGCGGCAGAAATGCTGTAGACTCAGTGCCAATCAGCTTTCACAGCTTGACTTCCTGCGACATGCCGCAGACTTTCAGCAGACAAGTCATGCAAAGCACGCAGCTTGAGGTGAGACAGAAGCTGGTTGATGCCATGGATACAGCTCGGGCCGCAGAGCTTGCTTTGCGCGAGCTTCTGGGCTCATGGAGAGCTGCAAAGTGAGTTGTCCCATGTGCTGTCCGCGTAGAGCTCTATGCTAGTCTGGCTCGAAAACAAACTGTCTTTTTTTACCTAACATCGTGGTGACAGACAAAACGTTGGAACACATTCTACGCCTTTCGACTTCGACCCGCTAGCGCTCGACTTCCCCGCGCTCACATTGCAATGTTTGCAACCGCCACCGACGCTTTTCTCGTCGACGCAACATCCCACTCCAACCTCTTGGTCTGTTCAGTCGCCTGGACAGCGAGAATTCAGCGCTTTGCAAGCCTTTTTCGAAGAGGGGTTCAGGGCGTGGAAGGTGACGTGTGCGTCTGCTACAACTGGTGCCGGAGACGACGCTTCGCACCCACCATTGGGTGTTTCTCAGGAGGACGGCCGTGAAACGATCAAGAGGGCAGAAAAAGTAGCAAGGGACTTGGAAAGTTCGGTGAACGAGCATCTGCAATCTGCATATGCAGTGTGGGATTCCTTGCCAGCACAAAAAAGGCAAGAAATCTGGATCCTCGAACTCGCTCGAGGCGTTGGAAGAAAGCATACAGAGATTGAGAATATGAAGGAACAGCAGCATCGGCTGAAGCAGGAAAATGTGCACTTGAAAATGCAAATCGACCAGCTCAACCGCCTGCAGCAGCCCCGCGAGTTCCAGCTACTCTCCCCGACCACTGTTCCGATAGACCGGGATGTGATCAGTTATGCATATGAGCAAGGGGCCAAAGGCGCCAAGTGCGTAGGGTTTGACATGACGGATCGGCATCTTGATGTTTCGACCCTAGTCACCAGAGCTATCGAGAGATGGAAAAACGTGATTACGTCGACTCGTGTGGCGGTCGATGGCACGAGCGCATCACGAGCCTTGACGCAGCCAAGAGCATTGTCGAGCCACGACGACAGCCCGTCCCAATCTCAATCGCAAAGCGTATTTCGGGAACCGCAGCAAAGGCAACAACAGCAGCAGCAGCAGCAGCAAAAACAATTGCAGCGACCACATGAACAGCAACAACACCAACATCAAACCCACCGGCAACACCACCACCAGCAGCAACCGCCAACCAGTCAACAGAGCAACTTGAAGGATAAAAGGCTGTCTACTGCCAGTACCACGAGGCCTGAGAGCGAACGTAGTGCGTCATCCACCAGCCCCACGGCGCCGCCATCTACAGAAGACGAATTGAGCGATCAGGATGCTGATGCAGAAATGGAAGACGATGACAACTTTGCCATGATGAACGCATCTGCCGCGAAACACCCCCATGCGCCGCTGCACCTTCCGGCAAGCTTGAACGTTCCGCGAACGCAAAGGCTTGCTCAACAGCAAGGATCCACGCCCGACATGAGGTTCATGATACAAACTGGTGCAGGGAGCCCTATCGATGGGCGGCCGACTATGGGGATGAACAGAGCCATGTCCAACATGAATATTGCCATGCAGGGAAGTCAGTTGCAGAGTGGAGACATGGCTTTGATACAGCAAGTCCGCGGTGATACATTGTACATGGATAATGGTATGTGAGAAGGGACGGAGATGAAGGGGGAACTGAAGTAGCAAAGGCAAGCGTCTCTTCGTGTGAGACTGGAAAGGGGGAGGAACCTGATCTGGACTTGAATATGGTGCAGCCAATAGGCGGGAAGATGATGCAAATATATTCACCCAAAATAACGATACGACCAAATACAGCTGGACCTCAATATTCTTTTTTTATTCTTCGTGAATGAATGAAGGGAGGACAGGGATGGGGGATCCCAACCTTTTCTACATAATGCGCTAAATGTCCGTGGTATACGACGAGATAGTGGACATGCATGTATTACGAAAACCCAGGCTTCAATGCTCAATCACCTCCACCTATAGTGTTTTAGTATGGAGCAAAGGAAAGCTGCTCAATATATGTGTGCGAACAACCATGCTGCTTAGATTGAAACATAGGAGAGAAAAAAGAAAAGTATAAGTCGAGATCGGTCTATGATGGATATAGTGTGTGCCGGTATGTTTTCTACCTCTCTCACACAAGCCCCGTTTAGTCTATAATGCAATGGTATCTATCAATATATTTCCCGCTCGTGCGATCGCAAAAGACGTGGTGTGGACATATCCATTCTTTCGCTCCGATTGCACTCCATCTTCTAATGTACGCATGTAATGCGCATGCGGTAAGTTGGATCATGGTCAGAAATGATCGTTGTATGTCCCACGTACAAAACACCCATGATGGGTTTTACTGCTGCAGCTGCTTCAAGCGCTGCTGAATGAGTCGCACCGTCGGCCTCGGCACCTTCAAGCGATGGGCCAAGAATAGCGCACCGGTCAACACGGCAAGACTACCAGCCTGATGAGCTGCCGCCAGCGGAACGGGGACCATGTAGATCAATGTTGATATTCCGAGAGTGACTTGCAGAGAAACGAGGTGTACCAGGCCCAAGGCACCCTTCTTTGCGCCCTTGGGAAGCGCGGCGGCGACGCGTCCTGTGCGCGAGTACGCGTACAAGGCCAAGATGGCGCAAAAGGTGGACACGGCCAGGATGCGATGGTCCATCTGGACGGTGCTGGGGTTCTCGAGCATATTCCTCCACCACAGATCGGAGTGGTCTTCCTTGCGGCAGTAGAATGAGTCAAAGAGCTCCGACTTGGGCGGCGTGAGGCCGACGCCCATCTTGGGGAACTCGTTGTAGATGAGGCCGGCGTCGAGACCTGCGACAAGGGCTCCGGACATGATTGTGATGAAGGTAAGAGCCGTGACGGCGAATACGGAGCGGCGGAAGGCGTTGAGGGCGGGGTTCTTGAGGGCCTGGAGGGCACTCATGGCTGCTTTGGGGTCGGCAAGGAGGCGGTGGGTGCGGAGGATCGAGAGGCCGGTGAGGAGCATCCAGGAGTAGCAGATGAAGGCGGTGCTAAGATGGGTCATGAGGCGGTACTGTGAAACGCGAGGGTGAGATCCTGGCGCGAACAAATCGTCTTTGAGACCGGACTTGACCATCCACCAGCCGATGAGGCCTTGACAACCGATGAGGGTTGAGATGCCAAGAAGGTTGACAGCCATCTTCGCGGTGACTTTGCGACGAGCGACCAAGTAGAGCGTGGGGAGGACAAAGGACATGCCAATGGCGCGGCCCCAGAGGCGGTGTGCCCATTCCATGAAATAGATCTTTTTGAATTCGTCGAGCGTCATGTTTGGGTTGAGAAGCTTGAATTCGGGCGAGGCACGATATTTTTCGAACTCGGAGTCCCATTCGGCCTGGGACATGGGGAACAATGAGCCGGTGACGGGGCGCCATTCGGTGATGCTCAGCCTAGAAGAAGGGTAATGAGCGACTTGATGCGACTCGCAGTTTTGCCAGATGTCTCGACAATGGAGGGCCATCATGAGGATGCACTCACCCTGACTCGGTCAATCTCGTCAGACCACCAAATACAACGATTCCAAAGACGCTGGCGGCGCTGCCAATGAGCCAATACGCAACGCCCTTGGGATTTGACTTGGCAAAGATCGTCTTCGTCTTGATCAGCTTTTCAGCCTGGGCTGAGGTAGATCTTGATGCGACACTGTCTGCCAAGCCTCCCAGTGGCGTCACAGTACTCGCATCAGCGTAGCCTCGAGATCGCACGGCATTGAGGACTCGAGAGCAAAGGCGCTGCCGGGGCGCCAATGTCTGTCGGAGAAGGCATTGGTTGCAGGCGAAGAACCGAGGCGAAGCTTGAAGCGCAGCCCTTTGAATGCTGGGGCCGAAAAGAGTCATATCGTTGCGCCCTGACCAGCCAGAGACGAGGAGCAGGAGCCAATTGAGTTGGAGACGCGACCTGTAGTAGATGGAGAAGAATATAAGTTCAAGTTCGGTCGGGTGTATCACCTCATGTGTTGCAACTTGCAACTTGCAGGGTAGGGTTGGCGGTAGATAGCCGCTAATAGGCGACTTCTACCCTTCCGCGCCGCGAGAAAGCCGACACGACGACGGCGGTAATCTGCAGCGGTCATGTGACGCAGCGATCCGGACTTCGAAGCACATACGGAGTATCCGCCGGATGTCCGTACTGTCGAAGGCCCACGTACAGCCTGCTGCCTACGATAGACTGCAACTGCCAGGGTAAGAAGACATGTAATCGCCACCTAGATGGTACATTTACCGATTACTTCTTTTCCACACGTCCCATTGTAAATTCCATTAGCTAACACCTAACTCCCTAACTAACCCTGACTTAACCCCTAACCAAAAACCCCTAAAATGCGTCTTGATATGGTCGTGGAGCAGGCGGCGATGGGTACATTTATGATTTACCAATTACCTCGCCAGAAATTCTAACAAGTAGTGGGAGCGATGGTACAAAAGTGTGAGGAATTCGATATCCCTACCGACCCGTATCCGCATTGTGACAAGTCGAGCTCGCGTCCGAATTCTCCTATCTCCGCATCTGCGACTGGTCTCTTCGTGCTGGCGACGGCGTTCTTGATCCTCTCCACAAAGTCATTGCCTGCCTACTACCTAGTAGATGTCTACGCTGGGCTGAGCATAGGTCATGGCCTCCTTTTAAGGAGCCCGGAATGCCCGATGCGCAATGTCCTTGCGGAAGAACATATGATCGAACTTGATGACGCCGGCGGAAAGGGCGGCATAGGAAGCGTCGACGGCGCTCCGCAGGGACTCTCCTACCGAGTTGACGGCGATGACGCGTCCACCGGAGGATTGGAGTTGATCTCCAACCAGCTTTGTCCCGGCGTGGAAAATCGTGCTCCCTGTGGGGGGTGACAGAACGGTCATCGGGGTGCGCTTGGCGTACAACCCTGGATACCCTCCGGCAGCTACGACGACAGTTGCGCTGAACTTGGGCTCAATTTTCAGATCGTAATTGTCAAGGCATCCCCTGGTGCATGCCAGCATGATCTCGGCCAAGTCTGTATCAGCCGACAGCAGTGGCAGGACAGTCTGCGTTTCAGGGTCCCCGAATCGCACGTTGTACTCCAAGACCTTGGGCCCAGAGCTCGTGATTATGAGCCCTGTGAACAAGACGCCTCGGAAGGGCTGGTTCTCCCTGCGCATGCCGACAATAGTGGGCTCCAGAATGTCCCTGTCTATAGCCTCCGTCAATTGCTTGGTGGCAATGTTTGTCGGAGCATAGCAGCCCATCCCCCCAGTGTTGGGACCTTGGTCGCCGTCGAAGATCCGCTTATGGTCTTGAGCCAAGGGCAGAGATCGAATGGAGTAGCCGTCACAGAAGGTGAGAACGCTCAGTTCATCGCCTACCAGGAGCTCCTCGATGACGACCTCAACGCCGGCGGATCCGAACGCCTTCTCAACCATGATGTTCCTTAGTGCCTCCTTGGCTTCCTACTTGGACTGGGGAAGAATCACACCCTTACCGGCTGCCAGGCCAGCTGCTTTGATGACAACCTCATGTGAGACGCTGTCAATGTAAGCGACCGCCTTGTCGAAATCCGAGAAATTCTCATACGCTGCCGTGGGGATGTTGTACTTCTTCATGAAGTCCTTGGAGTACGTCTTGCTGCCCTCCAGACGAGCAGCTTCCTTCGAAGGCCCAAAGCAAGGGATGCCGACCATCTTGAAAAACTCCTCGATGCCATCGACCAGAGAAGCTTCGGATCCGGGCACCACGAGGTTCACTTCATTTTCTTGTGAAAATCTCACGAGCCCCGGGAAGTCTTCGGAAGAAACTGAGTTCACATTTGTGACCTTTGGACATGTCGCTGTGCCGCCATTGCCCGGCACGACAAAGATGGCCTCGACACGAGCTGACTGGCTGAGCTTCCATGCGAGGCGTGTTCTCGGCCGCCGTTGCCGATGAGGAGCACTCTGATGCCAGACATTTCAGCCAGCTGTGGATAGAACCTGTGCTTCTAGAAGCGGTCGGCGTTCCAAAGGATGGTCGAGATGTTTTTCAGGAAGTTGTGGCCTGAATTGAAATGTGAGCCGCAGTTTGCGTTGACGATTTGGAATAAAACTCACCGTCAGACCCGCTTGTTGAGAATTTCTTTAAAGTCTTTCAGACAACGACAAATGGCTGGTGGAATGCAAGATTGTCTATAAGCAAACGAAGGTGTCCAGTTTGTGTGACGAGTTGTTGGATGGAGCATAGAGAAGGTAACGTTTGCTCGACGAAGAGGGAATCGTTCACAATAAAAGAGAAGGAGGTCACAACATTCATCCTACACGCGCTACGGAGTACATGAGAGGTCTATTGTGGCCGGTGGGTTCAATTGGTAGACTTTTTTTTGCTCCGAACAGTCATTTGAATGTATGTACATAGCCACGTGGCTGGTGAGTCATGAACAATGTTTTTACCGCTACGGAGAGGTAGTTGTTAAATTCACGCTGCTCTGCGTAGGACGTGGCCGTGGCCTTTGTCTCTTTGACAACGTACCCATGGTGACGTTGTCCGCTTCCTACCGCGGACTCCAGAGGCTTCGGTTCAAGTTGCTATGTTGCAAAACTCTTCTTCCTCCCAGCACATGTGATTTAGCCACGAGGCTCATGAAAGGATTTTTTTCCATTATGTATGTATGTATGCATGCACATAGGTACATAGTTGTTTCGCGCCATCGCCCCTTTCCTTGGACGACTTTTCTACACTAGCAGGTCCCATCGGCCTTTCGCTGCGCTTCGCGTCGGGAGGACTCAAGAGTATGCAGACTTTTGTGCATGTACACCTTCACCAGGACGATTTACAAACAAAGCTCGAACTCCTTGAACCTGGAGGGTCTTATGATACTATACGTCAATAGAAAGTTCTGTACACGCAAATTTCAAGTTATCGATCATGGTAACTGGAGTAAATGAGCAATCGAGTGCATCGAGTTGGCAAAGGCAGTACATAATAAGCAGCAATAGCACCTGTTCAATCAACACCACTGATCGATATTTCCTGCAACGCCTTGATGCTTGCACCATTTGATTGCTGCCAAAAATCGAACAGAATAACCAGAACTCTTTATTTTAATGATACATATGAAAATGTTGTTCATGCATTTCAGCACCGTTTTATAGGAGAAGACAGATACATACATACCTAGAAGTGCAGCGTGCTGCAGGTGTCGAGACTTGAGAGTCCAAGACTCAAGTGCGTCGACAAGGTGGGTCCCGCCATGGTACTTTGCTTCACCGCCAAAATTCTTGCGCCGGCAGAAAAATGGAAAATGGGTCCCGGCGCAGCTACACCAAGAGAAAACGACAAGACAAGATGTTGTCCCTGCCCATCACAATGCACATTCACATCCGCCGGCAGCAAAACGAAAAGTGACGAACGATGCCGGGCCGACAAGCGCACGGTAGGTCGTTGACCGCCGCGCCAAAGGGCAAGCCCGCGGGCAAGAAAAATTCCAAGGCCAGGTCGCAAAAGAATGCGCTGAATGCGTTTGGAATTGCACAGGATATATACCCAACCAAAGTGAAGAAGACCCCGCGAGTCAGAGAACTCGACGCAGAAGTCGAGAAAAAGCACGGCCGAGACGACGAAGATGAAGACAACGACGAGGACGAGGAAGAGCAGCCCCGAAAAAAGAAGGCCAGGGGACCACCGAGAGACGCCGACGGTGCTGAGGATGGAAGCGACAGCGAAGGAAACGAATGGCGTCTGGGTGGATTGAGAGAAGACGACGAAGACTCCGAAATCGACAGTGATGTCGCATTCGGCGACAGTGACAATGAGAAATTTGACGAATATTCTTTTCGAGGCAGTAAATCCAAGCCAGTGGGTAGATTAAGCGGATAGAGATATCCTGAATGTATGCTGACAAATTCGTGGTAGAAGGATGACGACTCGGAGGACGACTCAGATGATGAAGAAGGCGAGACTCTGGGCGCAGAAGCGATTGACCTGGCCACTGCTCTAGACCAGTGGGAAGAGGAATCAGAAGAGGCGCCGGAGGCGGGCGAGGAGTCTGAATCCGAGAATTCTGAGGACGAGGACGAGGACGAGGACGACGATGACGACGATGACGAAGATGATGGTTCCGAAGATGATGGTTCCGAAGATGACTATTCTGAAGACGACGATGATGACGAAGACGAAGACGAAGACGAAGAAGACGGCGGAGTGGACGCAAAAAAGCTCAGTGCTCTCCAAGGACTCATCTCGGAATACGGCGGACAACCAACAGAGAAGAACACAGCGGCATCAAGTGCTGGACAGAAACTCTCTCTCAGTGATTTGGGCCTGACGGGCCTCAGTGACCCCTTGCTGAAGAAATCGGTCAAGTTGATGAACAAAGAAGCCAAGGAGAAGCGCCCAGGCGTAGCACAAAAACTTGCAGTTCCCTTATCCAGACGAGAACAAGGCCGTGTCGACCGCAGCGTCGCTTTCGAAAAGACCAACGAAACGCTGGAACGATGGACAGAAACCGTCAAGCAGAACCGACGAGCTGAGCATCTCGTGTTTCCCCTGCCGCAGAACTCCGACAGGGCCGGCATAAACACGGACGAGATGCAACCGCTGACATCGACAACGGGTCCCAGCACCGAACTCGAGTCCACCATCATGTCCATCATGGAGCAGAGCGGGCTCTCACTCGACAAGGAGGCCAAACCTAAGCCTAAAGAGTACGACGAGGAAGGCAACGAGCTCTCGCGCAAGGAGGCGCTCGCCAAGAAGCGCATGGAACGCGAGCTCAGCTCACGCGAGGCCAAACGCGCCAAACGCATCAAAAAGATCAAGAGCAAGGCCTACCACAGAGTCCACCGAAGGCAGCGCGAGCGCGACGATATGGCCACCAAGGAAGCCATGGAGGAAGCCGGCGAGATCGACTCAGAAGAGGAGCGCGAGGCGCAGGATCGTCGACGGGCCCTCGAACGTGTCGGACAGCGTCACAAGGAAAGCAAATGGGCCAAGATTGGATCCAAGAACAAGCGTGCGGTGTGGGACGACGAGTTCCGTGCTGGGCTGACGGAAATGGCGCGCAAAGACGAGGAACTGCGCCGCAGAAAGGAGGGCAAGACGGGCGCGGTAGCTGGAGAAGACTCTGATTCCGACGCAACGAGCAGTTCCGGCAGTGACTCGGATGACGACGCCGCGGATATCCGTCGCCAGCTCCGCCAGCTTGAGAACGAGGAGGCCGAGCCACAGAAGGGCCTGATGGGCATGAAGTTTATGCTCAAGGCCGAGGCGGCCAAGAAGCAAGCCAACGACGAAATGATTCGCCAAATACGTCGTGACCTCGATGGCGAGGACGGCGGCGACGATGACGATGACGACGAGCAATCGCAATCGCAAGACCACGACGGCGAGGTCGGACGTCAAAGCTACGGCGCCATGGACTCCAAAGCCAAGACGGCCCTGGACACATCCAAGCGCTCTGCACCGCGCAGACAAGACTCTCCCGACCACGACGTCAACATCATCCTCAACAAGAACAACAGCAGTAATTTGGCATCCTCTGCCGCCGCGGCTGCTTCCTCCGAACCCCCCTCCACAGCAGGAGCCTGGTCCAGCGGCCAAACACGGCGCAAGAAGGCACCCGCCGCCAGTAGCCAGCAAGACCTCGATCTAAACGCCAACATCCTGATCGCCGCACCCCCCGCCAAGTCTTCCAAACCATCCAAATCAACCAACTCCTCCTCGGCCATTCCCCAACCCACCACCACCTCGAGCTCCAAATCTTCCCACCGAGACAACCACGCGGACGCAGACTCAGACTCAGATTCAGATCCTGAAGAGCAACACCTCCCCCTCGCCATCCGCGACCAAGCCCTCATAGCCCGCGCCTTTGCCGGCGACGACGTAGTCGCCGAATTCGAACGTGAAAAGGACGCCGTGGCCGAGGCGGAGGACGACAAAGTCATTGACAACACGCTCCCCGGGTGGGGGTCCTGGGTCGGCGACGGGGTCAGCAGCCGGGAGAAGAAGAGACATCAGGGCCGGTTTTTGACAAAAGTGGAGGGGGTGAAGAGGAAGGATAGGAAGGATGCGAAGCTGGAGAGGGTGCTTATTAATGAGAAGAGGGTGAAGAAGGTACGTTTCATTTATTCTTCGTCTTTTCTATCATCGTATCTTGTTATGGCTTGTCCGTTTATCTTGAGGGGGGTTTTTTTTTTTTTCCTTTCCTTTTTCTTCCACCGACAGGCCAGGCCGTGGGCGCAGAAGGCGACGGCGGGTTGGGATCAAAACTCGGGGGG